>JAUCBJ010003713.1:0-23656 GCA_032718475.1 Nemertoderma westbladi
TAATCAGAGTTATAGAAGTAATGCAAAATTATTAAAGGAGGGGGGATTCATGCAATTCTTAAAATGGGCGTTTGAAAGTTGCATGATATCAATATCACATTTGGTATCCTTGTATGGCCAGCTTTCCATCTCTCCGAAAAATTCTGACCCAATACAGCAATAAGGTGGAGGAATCTGTTACAAAATTCATGCAATTCATATAATTCATGCAATTCTAATTTACGGTTTTTAGAAAAATTTGGCTCCAATTTAGAAAATCTGTGCACCACGACTGTGAGGTTTGCTATCACTGTGCAATCAAATCTCGCTGTGAATACCGTACCTAACTGTATTTTATAACTGTAATTAATTAAATTAATTATTTTTGCCTAATTGAGTTAATTAACTTTAATTAATTTCGGGATCAGGATTTCAATTATCATATTTTTACATTACTCTTACTTACAGACTTATGGTTAGCCAAACAGTCAAAAATGAACTGAGCAGTAATGCAGAAATGAGCTGGCTGGGCGCCAGTGCAAGTCAGCAATTCAAGGCCAAATCAGCAAATTGAAGGAATTGTGAACTGGTGTCCTAGTCCTCTGCTCTAGCCTGTGTGAAGGAGAACTTAACTTCATAGAGCATAAAGAAATAACTTGTAACTTACCGCCAGTATATTAACTTAATGTCTTCATAAAGGGATATAATTAGGATACTACCAGTAGTGTAGTGTAGCAGTCCAGCCCAGCAGCCACCCCACCAGCCATCAGCCGGGCGCTTTTGTGTAGGTTTGCCTAAGGCATAGCAGATGCCATGTTAGGTAACTCAGCTAATGTCGGACAAGAGCTGCAGAGTAATATGTAATACAGTAAGTATAATAAGAAAGCCAATGCTATGCTGGCTGCCTCAATTAGTACACAGTGTGTGTGTGTGTATACTAGGAAGGATGGTAGTGGTAGACAGTGGAGGTCTGCTCTCTGGTGTGTTGATTGGCAGCCTGGCTCCATAGATGGGAAGGAATCTGCTTGCCTCAGGGGGATGACGAGTAGCAGATAAAATTGTACAAATCCACCCGTTTGACGGGTGGAATTCAATTAATTCTTAATTAAAAGTTAACTATGCTGTAATTTTAATTTTTACAGGACCAAAATATGTAGTTTTGCCTGCTCTATGTCACAATACCAATTTTACTCGTGCGTCTAAAAAAATAGCAATGCGAATTTAATTTTAATTTTTAATAGGGATTTGTGTGGAGAAATACAAACTCATCCACCCGTTTGAGGGGTGTCTGTCCAGCCGTTTGACGGGTGAAAGTTCCTAACTGTAGGGCTATAGCATTATAAACTGATAAATTATTACAATTAGGCCTAAGCAATTACTGCAAAATTTCATAGTCAATTGTTGGCTTGGCGCGCATTTGATATCATGGGTGGCGCGATTTTCGTTTAACCAGAACGTGTGTGGCGCGCTTTTTGTCAGTATTCCATATAGGGTATGTGGCAGTGTGGCCTTATTCAGTTATTCCAGTATTTTGTTCTATTGTATTGGGCAAGCGCAAGGGTTGTGCTGTCAGACTGTTGTATGTAGGCCCTACATTTGTATGTATTGCTGTATTGGATTTAATTAAACCACAGAAAAACCATAAAAAACCATAAAAAACCGAAAAAAACCAAACAATAAAACCAAAACCAAAATTTTTTTTTCAAAAACCATGGTTTTTGCCATCCCTGAGTCATGTCAATAGGCACAAAGATGGTTCGGTTGGGCAGCTGATAGACGTTATGAAGGTTAAAGATGATGACTGGCCTGTATGCTGTATGGAATCCATCCAAAAAGTGCGCCGGATAGCGCGCCGACCAATTTTTATGCACGCTGCGCGTCGAGGGTCCTACTAATTACCCCAACCTACCACAAACTACCACAATCTACCACAATCTACCCCAATAATTCGATACAGGCATCTAATTACCACAATATTATTTTACAATGGCATCTAATTACCACAATATACTGATATACAGAACGCAAGTGTCTATTTACCACAAGACTAACTGCGCATCTAATTACCACAATATACAGAACGCAAGTGTCTAATTACCACAATACTATACAGCGTCTAATTACCACAACACTATACTGCGTCTAATTACCACAACACAACACTGCGTCTAATTACCACAATCTATTTACCACAAGACTACACTGCATCTAATTACCACAATATTATTTTACAATGGCATCTAATTACCACAATATACAGAATGCAAGAGTGTCTAATTACCACAAGACTATACTGCGTCTAATTACCACAACACTATACTGCGTCTAATTACCACAACACAACACTGCGTCTAATTACCACAATCTATTTACCACAAGACTACACTGCATCTAATTACCACAATATTATTTTACAATGGCATCTAATTACCACAATATACAGAATGCAAGAGTGTCTAATTACCACAAGACTATACTGCGTCTAATTACCACAACACTATACTGCGTCTAATTACCACAACACAACACTGCGTCTAATTACCACAATCTATTTACCACAAGACTACACTGCATCTAATTACCACAATATTATTTTACAATGGCATCTAATTACCACAATATACAGAACGCAAGTGTCTAATTACCACAAGACTATACTGCGTCTAATTACCACAACGCTATACTGCGTCTAATTACCACAACACAACACTGCGTCTAATTACCACAATCTATTTACGAACAAGACTACACTGCACACTGCATCTAATTACCACAATATTATTTTACAATGGCATCTAATTACCACAATATACAGAACGCAAGTGTCTAATTACCACAAGACTATACTGCGTCTAATTACCACAACACTATACTGCGTCTAATTACCACAATCTATTTACCACAAGACTACACTGCATCTAATTACCACAATATTATTTTACAATGGCATCTAATTACCACAATATACAGAATGCAAGAGTGTCTAATTACCACAATATACAGTACGGTAGTTATTAATATTCAGTGTCTAATTACCGCAAGACTTCACTAACGTCTAATTACCACAATATACAGAACTCAAGTGTCTAATCACGGGTAGGACTAAAAACCCAAACGGACCCAAACGGTACCCAAACGAACCCAAACGGTGGAATACGGAGTTATATCAACAGATGTTATAGTTGCCACAACGGGGAAACAATTATACGATTATACGAAAAATAATTACAGTAATGCAGCTTTTTGTGTTTTACATTCATGAAGAACACAAAAAACGGTGCCAAGCCCGTATAAATGCAGAGGCTCATCTATCAACCACGCTACTTTACACGTATATGATATACAATGGACATCATTATGTATAAAGTAGCGCTTTATTTATACGGGGGGGGGGGGGGGGGGGCTGAAAGCAATTGGAGAATTTATATCTCGTTTCAATGGTAAAGCATCCAATTAAGGGAGAGGAGCTAGTTAAACTGCTACGTTATTCTAACCAAAACAATAAACTAATGTCAATCGAACATGGTTAAGGTATTAGTTTTGGAAGTAATCAGTTGTTATTTCTGTAAATATCGTTTGTATCGAAAGACCCCCCTATTTAAAGTACTGTATACTTAGTTATTGAAATAAAAAGTATTTATTGTTGGGTGTTTTAGTTAAAGTTGCCGCCCTCTGGGAACAATCGCCACAACAGATGTTATAGTTGCCCCAACGGAAGAAACAATCGCCACTACGGAGGATATAGTTGCCACAACGGAGGAAACAATCGCCACAACGGGGGACACAATCGCCACAACAGATGTTATACTGTATTTGCTACAACGGGGAAACAATTATACGATTATATGAAATAATAATTACAGTAATGCAGCTTTTTGTGTTTTACATTCATGAAGAACACAAAAAACGGTGCCAAGCCCGTACTAAATGCAGAGGCTCATCTATCAACCACGCTACTTTACACGTATATGATATACAATGGACATCATTATGTATAAAGTAGCGCTTTATTTATACGGGGGGGGGGGGGGGGGGGGTGGCTGAAAGCAATTGGAGAATTTATATCTCGTTTCAATGGTAAAGCATCCAATTAAGGGAGAGGAGCTAGTTAAACTGCTACGTTATTCTAACCAAAACAATATGTATTACACGTATATGATATACAATGGACATCATTATGTATAAAGTAGCGCTTTATCATTTAATTCCTAATAAAAATAATCTTAGTTCCTATAAATCAATTATTGGGGCACAATTTCAGTATATTACAGTATATCCATAACGAAATCAGTTTATTTCATTTAGTATTAAGTTCTTTGGTAGGTGAGTCTGTCGGTAGGTCAGTTGGTTAGTCTGTCGGTTGGTCAGTCTGTCATTCAATCTGTCGGTCAGTCTATTGGTCAGTCTGTCGGTGAGTCTGTCGGTAGGTGAGTTAGTTAGTCTATCGGTCAGTCGGTCGGTTGGTCACTGGTGAGTCTGCCCGTCAGTCTCTCGGTCGGTTGGTCAGTTTGTCAGTCAGTGTGTTGGTCGGTCAGTTTGATTGTCAGTGGGTCAGTCGGATGGTCAGTCTGTCGGTCGGTTGGTCAGTCTGTCGGTCAGTCTGTTGGTTGGTCAGACTGTGGGTGGGTCTGTCAGTGTGTACCATCTTAAGTTAGATAGACGGTCGGTCAGTTCGGCTGACTGAAAATAAATCATCTTTGTATTATGCGGGTGCGCTCGCTCTTGGGACGTTTGCGTTGTTGGGGTTTTTTTGCAGTTCCTTTTCTTCTAGGCATCGTGAATATTTTATCTTTTGAAAATATTACTTCGGATTCCCCTTTAGGTTGACCAGATCCACTACATGGTAGTCGCTTATGGATAAAGTCCATTACCAGCTTATCTTTTTGGGCTTCAGTTTTCTGCAACCAGACGTTGCGAGAAACTCTAAACTTTTGAAATTTATTGGACAAAACGTAATTACCTGTACCATATAGGGCTCGCCTAAGGTCACTCATTTGTAAATCGCTTACTGAGTGTAAATGTCTTATTAGTTCTGGCAATTTCTTTGGATGCCAATCGATAGTGACCTTTAGTATATTGTTGATGGACTCGCAGTTATTGTTGGTCCACAGTTTTTCGTGACAGCCCATTTGGTGTGGAACACAAATATTTTCATACAAGGTATCCCGCACATGGGTATCAAAGTACTTATCGAATACTGGGTACTTTGTTAAAAAGGGCATAAGCTCGAATAAACGAGTATTGAACGTATGTTCATCACAACTTTTTGCAATACCATTCGGACCGAATATAATACCTATGATAGCATTGCGTTCGTCCCCATCGCAGCCAACTTTATTAATTAGGTATCGACTTATATCGTCTTTGAGATGTTTACTACAAATAATGTTAGTTGCAGACGGAAAAGCAACTCTAATTGCTTTCGTCAAACCCTTTTCCTGATCGCTTCCTATTCTAACTTCCACTGTCCTAGCATCGGTGGTTAGTTTCGTCTTTATATGTGAAAGAAATGGAAAATATGTATTAAATTCGCCGTCCCAATGTAGAAGCATGGGTCCCAAAAAAATGGGAATTTCTGAATTTTCTTTGCGCGCTAAAGCTTGATTTTTATACACTAAAGTAGTAACAAAAACTGGACCTAAATTAAATGTCCGATCTATTCCTATAATACTCGCGCTGTTTCTTTTAAAGTCTTCCAGTTGTTTCTCTGTGTATAGAATAACACTGGGTGGCTTATTTTTTTGATGTATTATTTCCTGAACAAAAGGATCGCTATGAATGGATGAGATAACACTTAATACATCATCGGCCAAATTGCTTGATACCTGTTCGAATTTCTTTTCAGCAAGTTTTCTTTTATTGTTGTATTTTTTGTTGCGTATTTGGCGAAAGTCTCTCGGCGCCTCCATCGAATTATCATTAACCATTGTTTGGTATACAGTACGTGGGCCCTTTGATTCCGCCTGTTCCCCCGCAACCCTCAAGATCTCTGGATTAGTTCTAATATAAGGGACAGAATTCACTTGTTTCGAATTGCCATGAATGTTTGTTAAACTTGGATACACGCCACAATATTCCACAATACAAACTCCATTTATTAATTCTGAGCATTGCGAAATTACCGAAGTAACTCGCTTCTTATAGGCGGGATCAACTTGAAGTTTTGTGTAATACCTGTGAAATTTTATTATATTACATTCTGGTGGCTGAGGTTGTATTGGGATATAAGAGACACTGTTTGACTTACGCAATCCTTTCCCATCTCCTGCTTCCTTTATTTGTGCACTTTTAATACAGTAAAGGCCACCCTTTACAAATACACCACGGAAATCCTTACTGGTATCACTCCAAAGAAATACCTGATTGACAGTTTTTCCCGATCTACTATCCCAAATCCCACAATCATCCGAAAAATTGCTACGTAATCCCCTTTCCCGTCTTTCAATGTTATCCTCATTACGTATAATAAAGTAAACGTTATTCTTTTCCCCAGGAGGTATTTTGTCTACAATTGTATGCTTATTGTTCAAGATACGAAGAATTTCAAAAATGTTACTTATTTGCAGGAAGTGCCCCGGGTACGGTAACGACGTCTTTATTGGGGCTTCTTGATTTTCATCAAATTTTACCTTTTTTGGGGTTGATGTAGCAATCGGTTCCTTATCAAACATATTTGACCTATCATGGAAAAAATCTTCATTATCATTCCTAAAGGATGAATGGGAAGTGGGCGAATTAGAATCCTTATTGCCATCAATAACAGTTGGTTCTAATATTGATGGGACACAGAGTAATGGAACGAAATGGTTAGGTAACCAAATTCTTCCATCAACGTCGTATGTTGAACTAGTCCACATAATATAAACCGGTGTCATCGAGGTAGGTTTCACACGCGGCATAAATGTCCTATTTAGAATTGGAACACATTTGTCTAACACGCCATTGATGGTAGGATAGATAGATAAAATTGGTCTACATATTACGCTACAAGCAGCTGCCATAGTCCAGCTGCTTGAAAATGAACCATCTTTCGCACAGTCTGTTATTGTCTTTTCATATTCGGGCGATACCAAGTTTATATCATTATAATCTGAATTACACGTATAATAGTCTTTATATTTCATCAGTTCAATACATGTGAATGTGCGTAGGGTCGCAGCGTACTTTTCAGTACCAGCAATTGCCAGCGAGATGGCGTTAAATAGGCAATTGCCATCGCCAGTAGTGACCGCTGGAACACGATTCCCACATCCTCCAATTCTCGACAGGAACGAGTTTGAAATATTATCAACATGCGGCATATATCCTTCATTGAATCGTATATGTTCGGGTGCGGCCTAAAAAACATAACAAGAAACAGGTATTTGGCTGAGTGCGTATGGATTACTAGTGCTTACTGTACGTATATTAAATAATTAAAAATAATTATTAATATGATTTTAATTATTCATTACCTACCTATGTATTACCTACTTTACTATCTATGCAATGCAATGCAGGAAGCATAGAAGTCACATACTGTAGAATTCAGCGGAAACTTAAGGTCCGATTCTTTAGAACAGCAGTAGTTCCAGTACTCCCCTATGGAAATCCATGGTGGGCTCTAACTGCCGAGAACACCAAATCCCTGGATGCCACATTCACAATAATGCTACGCCGGGTTCACTGTGTCAAGTACAATGCACACATCTACAAACAGACACTATATAACATTGGAGGTGTCTCATTGGTTCCCCCAAGCTTGACACTAGAACAAAGCCGCCTCCGCTTTGCAGGACATTGCTTTCGCCGTGAGGACCAACCAGTGCATAATCTTGTGCTTTGGCAGCCTCATGGAGTGAATAAGCATGGTGTACAGCCCACGACTTTCTTGAGACGCATCTTAAAGGACACTGACCTTGAAGATAAGGATGATCTAGCAAATTTCTTGGGTGATAGCAGGGAGTTGTGGCGGCGCAATTTTGACGACAAGCCAGCACAGCATTCTTAAAAATGCAGCTGCAATGCAGCATGCCGATCCTAGTAGTAGTAGTAGTAGTATGCAGGAAGCACAACATCCAAAGGTCATACTCTGTTTCAGTTTCAGATAGCAGTGTACTACCATCATTTAGTTACAGCAGTGTACGTTATTTTATAGTGAAAGTATTGCTGCGGTAAATTAAGTAGGCCTAATACAATTTACCGGTAAATTAAGTAATACTATTTACCAGCGGTAAATTAAGTCTACCTCTACTTGAGCAATTAAGTCAATTAATAGGCTTCATTGAACTTTCAGATATTTTGTCTTTTTTGCCATTGCTTCACTACTGTATGTTTATAGTAATAACACAAACTAATAAATGGTCAACAATGACCAACAGTAATTTACAGTACATGGTCAGCCCAGAGTTGGCAAGATTGACGAAAGTGTCGTAAATATCAATAATACTTACATTTATTGTTGTTTTGGAGCGAAGAAATATCTCCTCCATTACGATAGCTTTATCGAGGTTATCGTTAATAATTGATTTTCCCAGGCGATCAAGCGATGCCATAAAATCAAACTTCCCGTGAAATTCTACGCACCGACTACAAAGGTACTCAATGTTATCGAAATTTGGACTACTTAACATTTCTATAGTTGATTCACTAAGTTGTTCACAATCTTTATGGAACCATATCCTGCATTGATCGCAAAATATAGCGGGTTGATTTGTTTCACAATTTAGTAAACAGGTTCCACATGGGAATAATGCTTTCGATTTCGGGAATAATACCTTTGGTTTCATTATCCTTTATTCGTCTGAATCCACAAGCCGATGAGCAATCCACAACAAAAGCGTATAAAATATATATTATATTCGTATAAAACTATTGCAAACAGTAATGGCAATATTAATAAAATATCTGGCTGAATTTATAATTTGTATATACTGTATGAATCCCATCAGTAGGACAGTATAAATTTCTGTATAAATTTAATGTGCGGAATGTCTACCTGAACTGTATTTCTAAACCCAACCCAAACTGCCTTTGACACTGTCAGAGACTGGCAGAGGATGGCAGATCGCATCCATCACATGGATGCGATGTTGGCACTTATAAATGTGAATATACAAAAATAAGTTGTGGGATGTGTGGGTGAAGCTATTATTGTGCAGTTTAATTTAAAGAATTAGCAAAATAGCAAAGATTCTGTAAGCTACCTTGCCACACACACAATGATTGGATAAAAATAAAATCAGCTGAAGAGAGTAAGCATGTATTGACTTAATGCATGTAGTGCCATTACTATTTGTACTGCAAGGGTTCCTTCCATCTACCAATAGCCGTGTAGATAATTCACATTGGTAGCCAATAGGGACCGGGATTGAAATCTTTTGTTATCATCTCTCACTTCCTTCATTTCAGCCTCTAAAAGTTACTGTGGTTAATTACTGTATAATATAATATTGCTTAATTAACCTTTTTTTACAATTTTTTTTTTTGGTACACACTGACAGACCGACAGTCTGACCAACCGACCGACCAACAGACTGACCGACAGACTGACCAATCGACCGACAGACTGAGCGACTGACTGACCAACCGACTGACCAACCGACCAACAGACTGACCGAAATACTGACCAACCGACCGAGAGACTGACCGACAGACTGACCAGCCAACCGACCGACCGACTGACAGACTAACCAACTGACGTACCGATCCATCAACTGACCGACCGACCAACAGACTGAATGATAAATTTTCCAACCGACCGACGGACTCACATACAAAACCAACTGCCACAAGGACCAACCAACCAACCAACAAACTGACCGACAGATTGAATGAAAGACTGACCAACCGACTGACAGACAGACTAACCAACTGACCTACCGACCAATCAACCAACCGACAGACTGAACGACTGACTGACCAACTAACCGACCGACAGACTGACCGACAGACTAACCAACTGACCTACCGACAGACTCACCTACCTATATACTGTAGAACTTATTACTAAATGAAATAAACTGATTTCGTTATGGATATAATATACTGAAATTGTGCCCCAATAATTGATTTATATAAACTAAGGCTATTTTTATTCGGAATTAAATGGTGTTTAAACACAATTAATTTATTGGTTAATTTTATTACTTCAATAAAGTATTTAAACTTACAAATTATGTATTTCCTGTGTCTCGTTCGTTTCTGGTACAGTATCCGTAATTCTTCCTTCACCGTTTTCCAGTATTTCATAGATGGGTGGGCCGATTTTATGATTAAGAGTAAAATTTTGCAGAGTAATTAATTCCATTCTGTTGAAATTTGTACTGTACGAGGTTGACATAATTTTGACTCTTCTCGCTGAAACTCTTCCACGAATAATAACGATGGATTGAAATACATAATTCTTCCACATATTTGCTACTGTAAATGTCGCTTATGTTATAAATATCATTCTCCACCACCAATTGTGATAACTGTGTGTCCTACAGTAAATTGTGCCCACATATCCCAGAGCACAACAGAACCCTTGCCCTTGGAATTTATTTACAAATGCCCTGCCCTGATAAATGCCCGTTCAGAAAATACACTGTACTTTATTTTATTTTTTTGATTAATTTTTTTAATGATGTCTATTGTATATCATATACGTGTAAAGTAGCGTGGTTGATAGATGAGCCTCTGCATTTATACGGGCTTGGCACCGTTTTTTGTGTTCTTCATGAATGTAAAACACAAAAAGCTGCATTACTGTAATTATTATTTCATATAATCGTATAATTGTTTCCCCGTTGTAGCAAATACAGTATAACATCTGTTGTGGCGATTGTGTCCCCCGTTGTGGCGATTGTTTCCTCCGTTGTGGCAACTATAACCTCCGTAGTGGCGATTGTTTCTTCCGTTGGGGCAACTATAACATCTGTTGTGGCGATTGTTTCCAAAGGGCGGCAACTTTAACTATAACACCCAACAATAAATACTTTTTATTTCAATAACTAAGTATACAGTACTTTAAATAGGGGGGTCTTTCGATACAAACGATATTTACAGAAATAACAACTGATTACTTCCAAAACTAATACCTTAACAATGTACCACAAATGGACATAATGATGTCCATTTGTATATCATATACGTGTAAAATAGCGTGGTTGATAGATGAGCCTCTGCATTTATACGGGCTTGGCACCGTTTTTTGTGTTCTTCATGAATGTAGAACACAAAAAGCTGCATTACTGTAATTATTTTTCGTATAATCGTACAATTGTTTCCCCGTTGTGGCAACTATAACATCTGTTGATATAACTCCGTATTCCACCGTTTGGGTTCGTTTGGGTACCGTTTGGGTCCGTTTGGGTTTTTAGTCCTACCCGTGATTAGACACTTGAGTTCTGTATATTGTGGTAATTAGACGTTAGTGAAGTTTTGCGGTAATTAGACACTGAATATTAATAACTACCGTACTGTATATTGTGGTAATTAAACACTCTTGCATTCTGTATATTGTGGTAATTAGATGCAGTGTGGTCTTGTGGTAAATAGACACTGCGTTCTGTATATTGTGGTAATTAGATGCCATTGTAAAATAATATTGTGGTAATTAGATGCAGTATAGTCTTGTGGTAAATAGATTGTGGTAATTAGACGCGGTATAGTGTTGTGGTAATTAGAGACTTGCGTTCTGTATATTGTGGTAATTAGATGCCACTGTAAAATAATATTGTGGTAATTAGATTCAGTGTAGTCTTGTGGTAAATAGATTGTGGTAATTAGACGCTGTATAGTGTTGTGGTAATTATACACTTGCATTCTGTATATTGTGGTAATTAGATGCCATTGTAAAATATTATTGTGGTAATTAGATGCAGTGTAGTCTTGTGGTAAATAGATTGTGGAATTAGACGCAGTATAGTCTTGTGGTAATTAGACGCAGTATAGTCTTGTTGTAATTAGACGCAGTATAGTCTTGTGGTAATTAGACACTTGCGTTCTGTATATTGTGGTAATTAGATGCCATTGTAAAATAATATTGTGGTAATTAGATGCAGTGTAGTCTTGTGGTAAATAAATTATGGTAATTAGACGCAGTGTTGTGTTGTGGTAATTAGACGCAGTATAGTGTTGTGGTAATTAGACGCAGTATAGTCTTGTGGTAATTAGACACTCTTGCATTCTGTATATTGTGGTAATTAGATGCCATTGTAAAATAATATTGTGGTAATTAGATGCAGTGTAGTCTTGTGGTAAATAGATTGTGGTAATTAGACGCAGTTTTGTGTTGTGGTAATTAGACGCAGTATAGTGTTGTGGTAATTAGACGCAGTATAGTCTTGTGGTAATTAGACACTCTTGCATTCTGTATATTGTGGTAATTAGATGCCATTGTAAAATAATATTGTGGTAATTAGATGCAGTGTAGTCTTGTGGTAAATAGATTGTAGTAATTAGACGCAGTATAGTGTTGTGGTAATTATACACTTGCATTCTGTATATTGTGGTAATTAGATGCCATTGTAAAATATTATTGTGGTAATTAGATGCAGTGTAGTCTTGTGGTAAATAGATTGTGGAATTAGACGCAGTATAGTCTTGTGGTAATTAGACGCAGAATAGTCTTGTTGTAATTAGACGCAGTATAGTCTTGTGGTAATTAGACACTTGCGTTCTGTATATTGTGGTAATTAGATGCCATTGTAAAATAATATTGTGGTAATTAGATGCAGTGTGCAGTGTAGTCTTGTTCGTAAATAGATTGTGGTAATTAGACGCAGTGTTGTGTTGTGGTAATTAGACGCAGTATAGTGTTGTGGTAATTAGACGCAGTATAGTCTTGTGGTAATTAGACACTTGCGTTCTGTATATTGTGGTAATTAGATGCCATTGTAAAATAATATTGTGGTAATTAGATGCAGTGTAGTCTTGTGGTAAATAGACACTTGAGTTCTGTATATTGTGGTAATTAGATGACATTGTAAAATAACATTGTGGTAATTAGATGCCTGTATCGAATTGTTGGGGTAGATTGTGGTAGATTGTGGTAGTTTGTGGTAGGTTGGGGTAGGTTGGGGTAATTAGTAGGACCGGCGCGTCGATGCCATTTCGACGAAAAACCCCGCGCCAACTAAATTTTTAAGCACGTCGATGCAATTTCGAAGAAACCCTGCGCCAACTAAATTTTTAAGCGCGCCACACATTGAAACAATTTTGAAAAGCGCCACGCCAATGCAAATTCAATTTGAGGGGGTGTAACCAATTTGTCAATGTCAGTCAGTACTGCTGTACCAGTCCCTGCTGCCATATATGTGTATACAACAGTCAGACCTGTATGGAATCCATCCAAAAAGTGCGCGGGATAGCGCGCCAACCAATTTTTATGTGCGCCGCGCGCTGATGCAATTTCGAAGAAACCCCGCGGCCGCGCCAACCTGTCAGCCTGTCAACGAAATTTTTAAGCGCGCCGCACATTGAAACAATTTTGAAGAGCGCCGCGCCAATCTGCCAATGCAATTTAAATTTTGAAGGAGTGTAACCAGTCTGCCAATAATGTCAGTACTGCTGTACTATGTCCCTGTTCCAGGCTGCAAACCACCACTGAACCGCGCACAACGCCCGCGCACAATTTTTCAGCCGTGCAATATCTGACAATATACCGCGCATGGACTGAAAAAAACGCCCACACCACGCTGAAAAACAATTCAATTCACACAAACATACGAATAAATAAATAAATAAAAAAAAGTATTATTTATTAACGTACCCGTAAGTAAAGAAATAAATAAATAAATTTAAGCAATGCAAAATGAAAAAAAAACGTGAGCGAAATTTTTCATTTTAACAATGTAAAATGAAAACGAAACGCGAGCGAAGCGTGTGAAATTTTTAATTTTGATATGTAACGTAGGCCAGCAGGTCTAAAATGAAAAAAAACGCGAGCGAAGCGAGTGAAATTTTTTTATTTTAACAATGCAAAATGGAAAAGAAACGCGAGCGAAGCGAGTGAAATTTTTTATGGCTAATTATTTTTCTCATTAAATTGCAGTTTTCAGTAAGGGAAAATACCCCGAATCGGGGCATAGAGGCAAACCCCGATTCTGGGTCTTGTAATGCCCCGATTCTGGGGTCTCCCATAGACATTTTTTCTCCTTAATTTCCGCATGTGAAGATTTTAATACCGCAATTTCGTTTTAACATATTCGAATACACATTTATATGTTCTAAGTTCTACAAATAAGAAAACTTTGGAGTAATAATGAAATCTTCCGGCTTCAATATTGTACCGGAAAATCTAATGTAAATTATACCCCGAATCAGGGTATCCAGGACTCCCTGTACCCCGAATCGGGGCTTGCGATATTTTCATACAGCCTGCGGAGCACCAATTCGGGGTCAATATTTTCTAGTACACCGATTCAGGAATTCAATTTTCTCGAAAATACACCGAATCAGCTCTTTTTTTCCACTCAGACACCGATTCGGTGTATATTTTCTAGTCGTTATTTATATTTTTCAATGGATTTTCCTGCTGTAATTTATATTTTAATTAGAATTAATATTATATAAAGTAACAAATTAATTAAAATATTTAATATATTTGCGATGCGAGTATATTTGGTGATTTCATATTGTATTATTGTTAGTTATTATACGTACTTTGTCATTGTAATTAATGTATACTACGTTTTAGTGCTTATTGCTTATTGTTAGACAAATTGCAATTATATCTATATATAATATTATGTGCTATGCTGCTATGATGTACTATAATAATATTATAACTATAATACTATAATAATAATATAATGACAGTCCATGTGTTAACTGGGATGGCTCTCCTAATGTCTGTCTCAGTGGGCAATGGAGAATAGTGTGTGCTATGGAAAGTATTAAGTAATAACGAACATGCCTTTTTGTACGAAGTTGGAGGCTGAAAGAAATTTGGGATCTATCTATCTATGTGGCGGGCTGGAGGGCCTTGTTTGTCCACAAAATGGCTTGGCCGCACGAGCATTTAATGAAACACTGTGAAACAGGTATCGAATGAAATGTTCTCTAGTTGGTGAAAAAAAAGTTTGAAAATCTTAGACCAAAGGGTATCGAGAAATTGACATGTATTGGCTTTTTGCACAAAATACTCATTTCAGCTGATTTTTAGCGGTTCTACAAGTGGGAACTAATTATTTTACATGGTAAGAATAACTTATTCTTATATAAATATTAAATTGAAATAAATTGCTAGAGTCTCTAATCTCTATAACCCATTCCATCAAAGTCTTTAATTAATTTAAGAAATTAATGTTAAGAATGCATGTTTTTAATTGATTGAAATGATTTAAGTGATATTTATTGTTGAATTATCCACGCTGGACACATATTTCCATAGACCACTATTATAGGTAGATTAGCCTTCTTAATTCAGCCTAGCTAGAACTCCATCTTGCTTGCTTCCATCCAATCACAGACTAATAACTGAATAACTACCTACTATTATCTACTGAATATGAATAATGTATTGACAATAGATATCATCAGAGTTGTAGGCCTATGAGTCTGACAGTCTTCCACTTACCCAAGACTGCAGATAGGGTGCATTTATAGTCAGATGCCGTCCGATCCGATCCGATCCGATGCATTTCGGCAATTATTGTAGCTACAACTGTCAGACTGCAGACTGTACAAGCCTAGCTGCTGAGGCCTACTTCTGTTTTGCCTAACACTGAACGCACAACGCAGTATGACTATTGGCCTAGGCCTATTGCATTATTGCTGTATTGTATATGGCAGTATGCAGGTATGGCAGTAGGCCTACTGCAGTACAGCAGAACTGCAGTACACAGTATGGGATCGTTCGTAGCTCTGTAGCTGACTGTGGTGTTCAGAAGGAAATCGGACATGCGTTGGATGTCCTGGAATGGAGTCTACCGACCAACTTGCAGGATGAGGCTGTCCCTCTGCAGCTCTGATCCTGGGCGGTGGAGACTGTGCTGATGGCAGGATGGCGGCGGAAACGGGAAGCGGGAAGACCGGGGCATTCTGTATCCCGATACTACAGCTGGTCCATGAAACTCTACGGTACAAACTCCGAGATGGAAAACTCAATGGGAAATCGGGGGGAAGAAGTAGACCTACGAAATTTCAGTTGAACCCATTCGATAGAGCGATAGAGAGAGGTGACCAGTTGGCCATCTCCCCGGACGGATTGCTGTGTCATGCACGTGACCAGAGGAGTTGGCACGGTACCCGAACGACTAAAGGAATAGTCGGATCCGGTCGTTACTATTCAGCTATTACGAGGCGCGACATTCGATATCGGGACTGATAAAAATAGTTTTGGCTTCGGAGGAAACGATAAGAAGTGCTTCGGGCGGCGTTTTGACGACTATGGACAACCATACGGACTAGGCGACGTGATCGGTTATCGGATCGATCTGGATGTGGGCACAATTGGGTTTGGGTACCGGTACAGTAAAAACGGAAGTGATCTCGGGAAAGCTTTCGAGATTCCCGCTAATTTACGCAAACTCCCGTTATTCCTGTATTCCCGTCGGTATCTTTAAAGAATGCTGAAATTATGTTTATTTTCGCCGAATTTATCCGTTTATCTGCGCATCTTCTTTCCGGGTACACCATTGTATCCCGGGCGCCGTTTTGTACCTACAATGTACCAAGTTGTGTACCTATTGTACCAAGTTGTGTACCTATTATGTACCAAGTTTTGTACCTTTTGTACCTATTGTACCAAGTTGTGTACCTATTATGTACCAAGTTGTGTACCTTTTACACCTACTATGTACCAAGTTGCGTACATTTTGTACCTATTATGTAACAGTTGTGTACGGTCTTGTACCTATTTATGTTTCCTAAAGTAAAGATGTGTAATCTGATTATTATTATGATTGCTACATAACATGGTACTAACATGGTCTTATCTTATAACCGTTAACAACAGTGTTTGTTAGCTTATCCAATTCCGCTAACATGAACCCACAAAGTAAGCCGTTGAGCAATATTGGGAGCACGAGGTTGATTACCAATCAACCTCGTGTCAGCCCAGTAAACGGGGACAATAGGCCCCAAAGGAGACACACACAATAAGGGTCAGGGGCCAACCCCTAACAGAGAGAGAACAACAGGGGCAACGGGAAACACACCAGGGAAGGTGAAAGGGCCAGAAGTGGGATATTAGCCAATGGGGGGACAGCATCGACTAGGTACAGTAATATGGCCAACTGTGCAGTACATATATTACCTGTTGGTGCTTCCCTATTCAGTTTAGTTTACTCAGTCAGATCAGTAGGGTGGAACGGGGACTTCTGTCACCGTCCGCTACCGCCATCATACTTATCTACCGGTAACCGTGTCATACTATACTGTGCTATATCAGACTATTATACCTTTATACATATTACCGAACATCAGAACTCTTTTACCTTTCACACACGGCGGGGACGCGTAGATAGAAAACCCAACGGATAAACCGGGATCCGTAAATCCCGTCACAGTGACAGAACTAGATCCACCCAGCTGCCCTGACAGTGATAGAATCCTAGCAGCTGCCCTAACAGTCTGACAGTGATAGAACTAGATCCAACCAACTGGCCTGACAGACTGTGGCTGCCAGCCACCAGAGATAAAGATGAGCCAAGAAGGAAAGATGACACCACCGCGGACCCCGGACGACGATCTAACGATCCGCGAGGCCACGGCGAGACGGTACAAACCCACGACGCCGGACCCATCGATAACGAACGATCCGGCGATCCAAGATGAGGGGGGCCGTCTACAGCGAGAGGACGAGACGGGAAGGAAGAAAGACGAGTCGACGCGGAGCGAGGGTCGACGTACCGATGTCGCCGGCCAGCCACAGGCCGAGGGCGACGGACGACCCACCGGAACGGCGACGGTGGGGCCGCCGGTACGACGTCGGGCCCGGAGAGACGGAGGAGAGGTCGGCGACGAGGACGTCGGGGTTTCTGATCGACTTCGATGGGCCTACCTCGCGACCCGGAAGCAACTGAGAGAGGCCAGAGGAAGGGCGAAGATAGACAAGGTGAGATTGACAAGAGGACTAGGTGAGTCGAGCAGATACTTTGATTACCTAATGCGTTTTGGGCAGAGAGAACTAGCCGAGGAGAGGGCGAGGAGAGTTGCCAACGAACTGATTAAAGTATGGGAGTGTAGGGGTATGGAACCTAGCGTAGTGTACGTAGGGCCATACTTAGTCGATGCCCGGGGAGTAAAATTAGTGGGTTGGAAGAGACCTGAGGAGGGTGAATCCGAGGTTAAACCCGAGGATTCGGTCTCGTCGGTAGGAGGAAGTTCCGGGAGGCGGGGAAAAGTTGGTGGGACGGAGGGGCGACGGGAGTCCGTCGCAACCGATAAGTCTGCTACATCCTCCGCAAAAGAAAGAAGGGTGCGGGAGATAGGTCTGACGTGTGAATTAGAAACGGTGGCGAATGAGCAGAATGAGTTAGAGTGGCAATTGAGAGAGAAAACCGCATTGTTGGAGGGAGAAGAAGAGTGGGCGAGGGAGTGTAGAGAGGAAGCCGAGGGGTGTAGAGAGGGAGCCGAGGAGTGTAGAAAGGCAGCCGAGGAGTGTAGAGAGCGGGAGATGGGAGTAGAGAGCGAGTCGGCGAGGCGGTTGGAGATGACTGCGAGATGGTCAGAGTTGGAAGAACAGAATATGCGAGAGAGAGAGATAGAGAGTAAGCGCGTGCAGGATGATTTGCGTGCCCAGCTAGAGAGGCTTACACAATATCATGCCAAACTGAATCAGCGCCGACTAGAACTGGCGCGGTTGGAACTATCAGAGAGTGAGACCCCACTTACAGACACCGGGCGAGAGAACCAGAACTGGTGTAGCCGTACGGGCGGGGGGGGGGGGGGGGGGGGTAGTAGTAGTACGTTAGAAATAGTTAATATTAATATTACCGTAGTAGATAACCCTAATCCCTTTATTACAGGAAATAATATTTTACCGGGTAGTAGTAATTTAAATTTAAATACAAATACTCTAAATAATAATTTCAATTCAAACCCGCAAAATAATTCGAATAATAATTTAAGTTTAGAGAATAGTAGTGATCTAAGTAATTCAAATAATTTAAATAATAATCCCGTTTCAAATTCTAATAATTTAATTGATTTAACAAATAATATTGGGAATGGTGCTATTAATATGAGCGTGTCGGACGTACATAACCCGGCAGACGGTGGCCTGGTAGGCCACGTAGTTAGTAGGCAGGAAGTGGCAGGGTTGAGCCAACCCGACGGCGGCCTGGTAGGCCACGTAGTTGGTAGGCAGGAGGTAGCGGGGTTGAGCCAACCCAAGGTGGGCCTGATGGGCCACGCAGTAGTAGAGAGAGAGGCGGGGGTGAATAGACCCAGCCGTAGTAGAGACAGTGCGTCGACTAGAGAGGGGTGTAGAGACGAAGTAAGAGATAGTGAAGTAAGATGTGGCGAGTGGGGGGGGGGGGGGCTACGAGCGCCCCACCACATAAGATTAGTGGTGAGAGAGGGGGGGCAGAGAATGCCCCACAAGAGGGGTGTAGAAGTGTAGTAAGAGGTAGTGAAGTTAGAAGTGGCGGGTGGGGGGGGGGGGGCTACGGGCACCCCACCGCGAGAGATTAGTGGTGAGAGAAGGGGGGTAGAGAGTGTCCGACAAGAGGGACGCAAAGGTGTAGTAAGAGATAGTGAAGTTAGAAGTGGCTGGTGGGGGGGGGGCTACGGGCACCCCGCCGCGAGAGATTAGTAGAGAGAGAGGGGGGGCAGAGAGTGTCCCACAGCCGTCAGCGGATAATACGCGGGCCGAATCAGGTAAACCGCAACACCCGGCGACGGAGAGTAATAGGGGGACTGCGAGTATCCCCAGCGGCATGCGATCGAGCAGAGAGAGGCAGGTTGACATCGCGAGAGGGCAGACGAAGCGTCGAGCCCGATCAGAAGAGGGAAGAAGAACAATGGAGTTTAACCGGGAGGTCGACGAGAGATCTCATGAGCCGGAATACTGCACTGAAAAGAGAAGAAGAGGAGATATTAGAAAAGGTGTCGCCACGAACGATAGGAGTACGATGACGGATAACGGACCGTCGATAGTAGAGATGGAGTTGGGGAATCAGTGGGGTCGAACTTCGGGAGATTGCCGTCGCCCCGGAGAAACGCACCGCACGCCAAGAGAGGGGTACAGGACAACGTACAAATACGAAGACGAGAGCAGGATAGGGGATCGAAGGGAAACTTCCCGACGTGATATAGCTGCCGATCGAGAGTATGGTAGTCGCGGGGAGATTCGAGATTCGCGAAGAATAAACTTCGGTTCGGAAGGGCACATGCAGACTGCAGGACATACTGTAGGCCTTACTGCACATACTATTATAGGCCATGCTGGGAGAGACATAGTAGGCGATAGGGTAGCGCGAACGACGGGATTAAACCCGGAAGTCGCGGAGTACATACCGGTAGGTAGGCGAGAAGTAGATAGGCCTATATCGGTACAGCAGCATGACTATAATACACAGGGACATAACATATATCCAGGGGAGGGAGGAGTTATTGGAGATAGACGTATGGGCCCCAATGTATTAACATCAACCCCAGTACCAAACATACCGGCCGGGGGGGGGACAGGGTGACATTCCCCCATCACAATATCGACAATATACCCCGATAGGAGCAAGAACATCGAACTCCCTGGACGAGAGCAGGTCGTGCGGACAGTCGCTACCACACGCGGCCATACAGGGGACTGCTAGTCCACAGTTAGCTGGTAGCAGGGCCACACCGTGGCGGGGACAGGAAGAAAATAACACCAAAAATATACACAATCCCAATATACCCAGTAGGCCGAGTCTAGACAATCGAAACATTAAATCGGTACATATAAACCTAAGCGCGATACGTGAAGGACTATACAGGAAACGCTATAATCCAGGATTCCAATGTCAATTACATCGGGACGGAACCCATAAGACCAGGAGTTGCAAGTACTGGCAAGCGTTGCCCAAACGAGATCGTGTAGCCTACACAGACGCAAACGGACTATGTCATCGATGTGTGGTAAAAGGACACAGATCCGGAGAGTGTTGGAAAGGGAGAGGATGTGAAAGGACTAGAGCAGGGGCAGAGAAGCCCATGAGCAAACATAAAGGAGTCGGGAAAGTAGAAGGAGGCGTGTTGCATACACACGCAGGACTGACACAGTGCGAGGGGGCATTACATGGGCAGACACCGCGTATACCGAGGGACGAGCGGGGGTCGTCGAGGGCTTTAATGCCAGCGCACATACGAAGGGGGAGGCCAGCAGGGGTAGCACCGAAGAGAGTGTGGCGAAGAGTTAGAGGACGTATAGGAGGGCAGCGGGAGAGTGCCTACTGGAAGAAGGGGCACCTGAGAGTTTTTAGTCGTCCAAAGTTTTGGACTGAGGGGGGTGGGAATGAGGTCGAGACGCCCTTCCCACGCACAAAATATAAAATAATTATTTAATTAAAAATAAGGAAATAATTAAATAATAGAGTAGGTAGAAGTTAGGTAGTAAGAGTTAGTTAGTTAGTTAAACGGTGGTACGTAGTACCGTTAGAGAGTAAGAGTTAGAGGGTACGTAGTACCGTTAGAGAGTAAGAGTTAGAGGGTATGCAGTACCGTTAGAGAGTAGGAGTTAAGGGGTACGTAGTACCGTTAGAGAGTTAGTAAGAGTAAGAGGGTACGTAGTACCGCTAGAGCTAGAGTAGTAAGAGGGTACGTTGTACCGCTAGCTAGTAGAGAGAGCTAGAGTAGTAAGAGGGTACGTAGTACCGCTAGTTAGGGGTGTTAGTAGAGCAGTAGAGGGTTGTGGGCACCATAAGCGCCACGTAGATGGAAGTAGAAGTAGAGGGTCGTGGGCACCGCAAGCGCCACGTAGTTAGAATTATTAGGGAATGCGTTGAACTTAGTGGGGCACGGGCGTGATGACGTGTTTGATGTAAGAGCAGGGTATGTTAATTAGGGTGGGTGCCGGGCACAAGAGGTGCCGGGCACAAAAGGAGTTAGTAGAGTTAGAAGGTGCCGGGCACAAGAGGTGCCGGGCACAAAAAGAGTTAGTAAGAGTTAGTAGAGAGTTAGTAGAGTTAGTAAGAGTTAGTAGTAGTTCACATAATTAACGTACCCACTCTGCCGGCACTCAGAGCGTCACGTGTAGGCGATGAGACGTAAAGGGGGAGTAGAGGAGTAGAGACGGGCACATTGGGTGCCAGGTAGTAGAAGAGTAGAGAGGGCACATAAGGTGCCAGGTAGTACAGTCCCAATCCCAATAAACATTAACTTGGTCGTTTTGGCGGCCAAAATGACCAAAATCACCAAAAAAATGTAGTGTATTCCTATGGGCTACTTGGTCGTTTTGGCGAAGCGATTTAACTCGAATCAGCTCAATCCAGACAGTCTGTCTCCTTGGCCATCCATTTGGTGGATCTGACTAAATGTCGGCTCGCTTTCATTTTTATTATTGACGGATTGTTACCTTACCCGGCGCTAGCCTTGCAGTACTGGAGTCCGCCCACTGAGGCATTAATAGAGTACACAGTCTTATAAAAGGAGTTGAATGGAGCTTCGTTAAAGGAGGAGTATGTATAATAATCTGAACGTCCCGAAATTAATTTATGGACGTCCCGAAATTAATTTATGGTGGACGTCCCGAAATTAATTTATGGACATCCCGAAATTAATTTATGGACGTCCCGAAATTAACTGTATGGACGTCCCGAAATTAACTTATGGACGTCCCGAATTTAACTTATGGACGTCCCGAAATTAATTTATGGACGTATCGAAATTAATCTATCAACCAATCAGAATCGTAATGAAATAACTAATAACTTGGACGTCCATAAATTAATTTCGGGATGTTAATTTCGGAAATTAATTTCAATAATATTTTTAAATTTTTTTAAATATTTTTTTACAATGTATAATTCGCGGATACGGGGCCGTCCAAGTATGACGTCAGCACTTTAGGGGGGGGGGGGGGGGAATCTGATGACGTGCTAATGAGGGGAGGGGAGGGGGTCAGCCAAAATCTGACGTCAGCATGTTCATTTATAGGTGCTAGAAGAGATATAGCAGAAGAGTAAAGCTTGCCTATTTTAATTGTTCGAAGCCCCCGAAGGCCCGTAGCACGACCTTCTGTTTCAGTTACCAGTCACCATGTTTCAGTGATTAGGACGATTTGAATGATTTACAAGTGATTATAAATAATCTTCATAATATAATAGTTTATTACAAAAAATTTTTTTAATCTGATTTAGGGGAGGGGGGGGGGGGGGGGGTCAACATTTTGGGGAAAAGTGCAGACGTCATACTTGGACGGCCCCTACTGCGCGGTGACTACAAAACAAAGACCCAATTATAAAGACCTGCATAATCTTGTTACATGTGTTAACTTTCGTTAATTGTTTTGAATACCCCGTTACGCCTCTGTAACTTGCTCCTTTACTAACCTGCTCTTTTAAATAGCAATAGTACATAACGCTCATTGTGACCTGTACAAAACAAAGAGGTAAAGTCGCGTTACGTCCCAAAGAGCGTTAGGTTCCAAAGAGCTTTAGGTCCCATTGCCAGAGAGCGTGAGGTCACATTGCAATTTAAAGGAGCAGGTTAGTAAAGAAGCAGGTTACAGAGGCGTGTTGGGGAACCAAAACAATAAACGAAAGTTAACACAGTTAATGTGTTTTGT
>JAUCBJ010003714.1:0-25255 GCA_032718475.1 Nemertoderma westbladi
GGAATGAAGCGGGATTTGGGGAATGGGACGGGAGTTGGGAATGGGACGGGAGTTGGGAGTGAGGCGGGGAGTTGGGAATGGGACGGGAGTTGGGAGTGAGGCGGGAGTTGGGAGTAGGACTGTAGTTGGGGATTGGGCCGGGAGTTGGGAATGGGACGGGAGTTGGGAGAGTGAGGCGGGAGTCGGGAATGGGACGGGGAGTTGGGAGTGAGGCGGGAGTTGGGAATGGGACGGGAGTTGGGAATGGGACGGGAGTTGGGAGTGAGGCGGGAGTTGGGAATGGGACGGGAGTTGGGAGTGAGGCGGGAGTGGGAGTAGGACTGTAGTTGGGGATGGGACAGGAGTTGGGAATTTGACGGGAATTGAGTGGGAAGGACGATAAAATGGATTAGAATTCTAAGTGTTTGAAGGGTTTTATAATTTGTTTTAATGAAAAAATTAATGTTATCTGTAAATAATTATATAATCAATTTCAATACCTAATCAATATATCATCCCATACATGACATCAAAAACTGTCTATTTAAATTTTAAAATTAATTGTTTGATATAAAGGAACGTTTTTTAGGTAGGTAACATTTTCGTGTATCACATTGTTATTAACAAGAAAAAATATTTAGCCCTACAAGTTTTACAGAAGGTTGAAAAATAGAGAGAAACTCGATCTGATATCCTTTGTCTGACACCTCAATACCACCATTAAGGGGGGGGGGGGGGGGGGGGGGGGGGGCACTAACCACTATTTTTTGAAACGGCCATTACTGTGGGTTATAGTTTAACTTTAATATAACAATTTTATCGTCGCCAGCCAATGTCTGGAAGTCCAATGGTCTCAAATTTGAAAATTGTTGGCTTCCCCTTAGCGGCTAGTGGTGGAATTGATAACTTTACTAAAAACACTACTAGTCCCTCAATCTTGGTCCCAATTTCTTGAAATCATTTTTTCAGATTTTTGGATTCAGCTCGTTCAACTCAACAAAATTTAGAAATTTTTATCAAAATTCTATAAGATGAATGTTAAAGAACTGCCGAAACCCTTTCGAATGAGCCTAAAATCATGAGATTTGGTTGAAAAATGGCGAAAGAGTAGTGTTTTAAAAATAAAAAATGTCATTCTGAGATAATTGCCTTAAATTTTGAACCTTTCCGCGCAAAAACTGTCTGTTATGTATGAATTTCTGTCAATATATATCTAGCAACAAGAAAGCACAAAACCATGCTTAAGATTTTTGCCATGGGGGTTTTCCTGGTCGCTGATTTCATTACTGAGGTTAAGTTTACATTTTAATGAAATCTAAATATATATTTTAAATAGATCACTTATGCTTTTTATTAACGGACAGACATACTGACGGACATACCACATTTAAATTGACATTGACTTAAATAGTAAAAAAAATTTGGAAAAAAATGTTGAAGGGGGCCGGACCCAAATGTTGAAGGGGGCCGGCCCCCTTTACCACTGATACTTCAGATTTTCAATAATAGGGAGATATAACACGAAACAAATATATAAATTCCCCATTACGTGCGACATAAATAAATACTCAATTTTTGCATTTCGCAATGTTTCTCTCAATAACGGCAGAAAAATTTTTGTGACACTCTCTGGTTTCATATGCAGAAATTATCGCTCTTTCTAACCATCCATCAATATGGCGAATTCTCAAAGTTAATTTCAAATTTCGGCAAATCTCAAAACTCATGTATCGGGTGATTGGCCAATACGGTTGGCATTGATTGACAATGTAATGATGTCATGGGTGGAATGTAATAGTATGATTAATGAATAAAATATTAATTAAATTAAATTTACCAAATTAAATTAAAAAAAATATATAGTTGTTAATCATACCTGTGAAATCACGTAGTCACTGTAGGTGTCATTTAACACGCCATCCAGAGGCCCGTTACTGAATTGATTCTCGGATTTCATCTCGCAGTCGCTGGAGGGATGTTGAGCCAGTGGGGATGTAGAATCCATAACCTCGTCGTCATTAAGTTCTGACATCTCTTCAGTTTGGTGTTCTAGAACATTATTATCTGAATCTGTACTGGCGTTTTGTACGGCTTCCGAGATGGCTGTTGTAGATGGGTCATCAAGATCCGTCTGATGGACAGTTTGGGGTTCGAACTCTGTCTGGTGGAAATGGACAGTCTGGGTTTCAAACTCCGTCTGGTGGTCTGTCTGGGGACCGAAATCATCTGCCTGGTGGGCTGTCTCGGTCTCGCACTCATCCGTCTGGTGCGAGGTCTGGGGAGTGAATTCCTCCTCCGGGTGAGGTGGTGGTGTTGGGACTGGGTTGGGGACGGTCTCCTCTGTCTGGGGGGCGGTTTGAGGGGAGTTAATCCTGATGGACATCTGTATTCGCGGCTGACCGGAGCTGGTTGACGCACCCAGCAGTTGTGGCGTACCGGGTTGTGACGCAACAGGTAGTACGGACGTGTAACTGGTACCTGCGTGTTTGTCGCGTTCTGGAAAAATAATTACAGACAATGTTATGTATTCCCTTCGCATATCTATAGTATTAATTGTGCAGCTTGGTCTAGTGGTGACATTCCTGGGCTTCCAATTAGGGGGCACCGGTTCGATCCCTAGATGGGGTAGAACTATTTGGGCACAGTGCTTTAAATGTTGCAGCCTAGCCCAACCCCGGCTTTCATCCTTCAGTGGTCGATAAAAGGGAACCAAGGCAATTTAGGAAGGGTTTACTGTGGAAGATCACACCCATGGTGGGATCATTCCTTGGCTAACGAGCTTAAAAAAGATTCATAGTATTAATTATTCTATGAAGGAGTTATATTGACCAATGATTGTCCGGTAAACTAGGAAACTATAGAGGAGTTAGTCTGTAGTTTCCACTCTCACGGACACCCGTTAAGATTGTATACCATAGCACTAACACTGACATACAATTAAATAATGTCGTCAGCTGACTCTGTAGCTATGGATAATACCAGGTATGAATAATGATGCCGATACAAATAAGCTCAGGGAACATTGTAAAGCGACAACAAAATCCTGAATTGGGGGTCGAACTCGGTATTGTCGGGTAACCTGACTAACGCTACAACCAGTATGCCATTCCAACATTAGGACAATATATGAACAGATAAGGCAATGGAGTTACTATATGTTTTACATAATGGGAAAAAATAAAGTATTGAAGTCCCAGTGGGGTAACGTAATCGTAGTAAAATTATAATAATTAGCGCGAATGAAAATAATGCCATAATTAATTAAGCGGAACGTTTCGATTTATTACATTAAACCATCATCAGCCAATCCAATACTACAGTAAGATACATAAAGTTTAAATTACATTCTAAATTATTAATAGTTCTATTATTAGCAGTTCTCTATTCGGCCGCTAGGGGGCGAAATGTCTGAACGTGAAAACCTTATCCCATTTTGATGTTTATAATGTTTTTAGGCTGATACTTGTCAGAGGTCTACTACATCAAAGACTCTGCGTGTTTGTGGAGAACTAAGGCCAATCTGCAATAGCTCTGTCTGCCGCTAGGGGGCGCAATGTCTGAAAGTGTTGTTTATAATGCTTTTTTGGTGATACTTGGCAGTGGTCTACTACACCATAGACTGTGTGTTTGGGGAGGAGCTAGAACCAGTCTGCATTTATCCAGTCTACCGCTAGGGGGCCAAATGTCTGAAAGTGAAAACCTTATCCCATTTCGTTATTAATATGATTTCAGGCTGACACTTGCCAGATGTGTAGTACACCCTAGGGTGTGTGTCTAGGTAAGACGCCGAACAAACTGCAGTTCTCCATTCGGCCGGTAGGGGGCGAAATGTCTGAAAGTGAAAACCTTATCCCGTTTCGTTGTTTCTAATGCTTTTAGGCTGATACTTGTCAGAGGTCTACTACACCATAGACTGCGTGTTTGTGGAAAACTCTGACCAATATGCAATTTATCAGTCTTCCGCTAGAGGGTGAAATGTCTCAAGAGAAAATTAGGGTTAGTTGGGCAAGACCAAAATCCTAATTAAAGCTGTCATTAATACTGTTTAAGCTTCCGGTGCCGATAATTGGAGGAAGTTAACGTGCTACATTACACTGTAACGTGCTGCATTACATTGTAACGTGCTGCATTGCACTGTAACGTGCTCCATTACAATGTAACGTGATACATACACTGTAACGTTTGCATTGCACTGTAATGTGCTGCATTACACTGTAACGTGCTGAATTACAGTGACGAGCTACATTACACTGTAACGTGCTACATTACACTGTAACGTGCTACATTACACTGTAACGTGCTGAATTACACTGTGACGAGCTACATTACACTGTAACGAGCTACATTACAGTGTAACGTGCTACATTCGCTGTGTAACGGGCTGCATTACACTGTATCGTGCTGCATTACACTGTAACGTGCTGAATTACACTGTGACGAGCTACATTACACTGTAACGAGCTACATTACACTGTAACGTGCTACATTACACTGTAACGTGCTGCATTACACTGTAACGTGCTACATTACACTGTAACGTGCTGCATTCACTATGTAACGGGCTGCATTACACTGTATCGTGCTGCATTACACTGTAACGTGCTGAATTACACTGTGACGAGCTACATTACACTGTAACGTGCTGCATTACACTGTAAGGTGCTACATTACAATGTAACATGCTATATTACACTGTAACGTTCTGAATTACACTGTAATGTGCTGCAATACACTGTAACGTGCTGCAATAGACTGTAACGAGCTGCATTACTATGTAATGTGCTGCAATACACTGTAACGTGCTGCAATAGACTGTAACGAGCTGCATTACTATGTAATGTGCTGCAATACACTGTAACGTGCTGCAATAGACTGTAACGAGCTGCATTACTATGTAATGTGCTGCAATACACTGTAACGTGCTGCATTACACTAAATGACATTCCCACGTTGAGGGGAATTAACACAAGTATTACACCGTGTAAAGCTTACCAATACAGTTAAGTATTACTAGTAACGATGGTGAGCTAGAATAATGCTACCCATCATTTACAGGTAAGTTTCATTACAATTTACCACAGCATTGACACCAAAGTAGTCAGTGGTATTTGCTGACGATACTGGTTCTTAAAACTGTGGATTAATCCATTTATATTCAGCTCGAGTATTAATTGCTGCCAAATATTTATAAGGACGTCTCTTTGGGGTTGAAACAGCGCTATACAGTACCGTTTGTTCAGAAGAACAATCACTATATATAATTGGCTACCAATTAAAGTCATCCAAAAATTGATGAAAATTTGACCAAACATAATTATTACACCAAATTAAATAATGCAACCCCAAAAAAAATTATTCAACACCAAATAAAATAAAGTCACCCCAAATAATATTAATCAAACATCAAAATTAATTTTTCAACACCAAAAACAAATATTCAACACCAAAACCAAATATTCAATACCAAAATAAATAAATTCTCCCCAAAACCAATTATTCGCACCACAATAAATGACAAAACCCCCAAAAAGAAATACATTTTCCTCCAAAACAATTACAAATTTTCCCAAAACAAATACATTTTCGCCCAAAATAAATACATTTCCCCCCAAAACAAATACATTTTCGCCCAAAACAAATACATTTTCGCCCAAAATAAATACATTTTCCCCAAAAACAAATACATTTTCGCCCAAAATAAATACATTTTCCCCCAAAACAAATACATTTTCGCCCAAAACAAATACATTTTCGCCCAAAATAAATACATAATCCCCCAAAATAAATACTACTGCAGCAATAAGCCTAGCACTTCCTGGAAGGACGACAAAGGCGAAAAAGGCATTATAACTCAGTGAATCCAAAATATACAGTTTAGACCTAAACAGAACCAGTTACAGACTCTCGGTTTGGTATAAATGTAGGCCCCCTATAATATGATTAAATATTTTGTTTGATTAAGTGGAAATAAATATAATAAATTAATATTTTGCAAAAATAAATTTTCCATAAAATATTTGGTGCTGAAATAATTTTTTTTTGGTTGACAAGTAATTATTTTTGGGGGATAAATATAATTGTTTTTGGGGAATGAATGATTGTTTTTGGGGGTAGAATAATTGTTTTTGGGGGATGAATAATTTTTTTTGGTTGACAAGTAATTATTTTTTGGGGATGAATAATTGTTTTTGGGGGGTAGAATAATTGTTTTTGGGGGTAGAATAATTGTTTTTGGGGGATGAATAATTGTTTTTGTGGGATGAATAATTGTTTTTGGGGGATGAATAATTTTTTTAGGTTGACAAGTAATTATTTTTGGGGGATGAATATTTGTTTTTGGGGGATTAATAATTGTTTTTGGGGGATGAATAATTGTTTTTGGGGGTAGAATAATTGTTTTTGGGGGGTAGAATGATTGTTTTTGGGGGTAGAATAATTGTTTTGGGGGGATGAATAATTGTTTTTGGGGGATGAATAATTGTTTTTGGTGGATGAATAATTGTTTTTGGGGGATGAATAATTGTTTTTGGGGAATCAATAATTGTTTTTGGGGAATCAATAATTGTTTTTGGGGGATGAATAATTGTTTTTGGGGGATGAATAATTGTTTTTGGGGGATTAATAATTGTTTTTGGGGGAATGAATAATTGTTTTTGGGGGATGAATAATTGTTTTTGGTGAGAGGGATATTCAAAATTGGGGGATGCGAATTGGTGCTACAAAAAAATATATTTGGTGCAGAAAAATTTATTTTGGTGTTAAATCATTTAATTTGGGTGGCATTCAATTAGTGCCGAATATAATTGTGTGAAAATTAGCACTTTTCAGCGTTATGACCCGAGTGTTTACATGTACCGAGTGAGCGCAGCGTGGGAGGTTAACATTAATAAACAATCTCGGCTCGCTAACCGTCTCTAGATAGGCATACCGGTATTATATTATATAATTTAGTGAAGTGTGCCATGACCATAGATTCTGCTGTGCCTTCGACTGCGGTAGCAGTATTATACAGAAAACTGTAAATGAAAAAATTATTTATATTTCAAAATGAAATTCTAGCTCCATCCACTTTCCGGCCGTGCGTCTTTAGTAACATAATGTTACACAACGGCACAAACTCAATTCGAATTTGGCTATATTTTATTATTAGCAGGCCGTAGGACAACAACTCCCCATAAAATATATTTTTAGAATTTTGAAATTTATGAGTAAATTATTAATAAATTGAGTAAATAGATGTTTATTTCCCGCATGTATTATTTAGTTTGTGATTTGTTTTGAAGGCGCCATACTAACTAACTTGCTAGTTCTTTAGTGAACAACTTATTCCCGAAGGATTTCATCTTTATGGCGGATTTATGGAAGAGCGTGTCGGGTTCGTTGTACGCCATACAATTAGCCAACATGAGCTGAAAGTCCTGGAAGTAATCTTCGATGCTGAAGTACATGCCGGTAACGATCTTCTGTCTCATAGTAGCCAAATCCATAGGATAACGGACCACTTGGGAATAGCCTGCGGAGCAGCATAGATTGATATTCGATAAATTATTCAGTAAAACATTTTATTTTCAAGCGTGTGAAACGCCGTGAAACAAACTAAACCCGGTGATGGGCTACGGGGTGCTATATATCACGGCGTGAAATAAAGTAACAGTAGTCTTTCAGTATGATTGTCATTGTACCATATTCTACGGTCATGTTGAGGTAGGCCTAACAACAGGTCATTCATCCCAGGTGCAGACGTCGTTACCGGTACAATACCGCGTACACGCTACACAGATTGTTAGCGGTACCGTAGCGCGAAACTTGTAAAACGACATATTCGATTTAAATAAAGTGCCTGTATTTAACTTTCAGGGTCTCGTTTCATTAAATTGAATATAATGTATCGGTAGTTATTATATTGTTATGTATAATTTATACGGCAAGTAATAGTGGATCACAGTTACCTGGTGCAATGACGTCAGTCACCGGCCACGCGAATATCTTCTTGGAGTCGCGTTTAACGATCATCTTATGTAGACGACCCAGGGCGCGAATTAAACCGGTGCGGGAACCCAGTGCATCCACAGCCCGTTGGGGGGCTTCAGTACACAATCGCTTGGATTGATTCTAAAATGAAGTTGATTTAATGAATGAGTCGTCAGGAAAGTAAAGGTTTTAGTTTGAGCGCGCCGCCGCCGCGGCCGCTATTATTTTAGCCATAGTCAGGATTTTATGGTGACTTTTAATTGATTTAGTTTCAAAGAGCATTTAAAGTAACTATTACCGCCCAGTGATATCTAAGATTTTACAAAAAATAATTAGAAACTTATTACCTTGATTAGTATTTTGCAAATTTTTGCAATTGTTATTATTAAATACTCGCCGTAGTTTAATTAGGCCCGAGTAGTAACATTAACTCACGATATTAACTTAAGTTATTATTTCAGATATAGTAAACTTTATAGTTCGCACTGCTCATTATAATGCACACACAATCCACTCATCACACTTTAGTTAAACCAAAAATTACCAGTATACAGTTAAACTCATACTTTCAGTTACTACATACAGTGTAGCCTAAATCATGCTCACTCATGTTCATGCAGGTCACACCGTTCCGAACTGTTATCAGTATCAGTCGATGGAAAACAAGGGTAAGTAGCATGATTCAGTATTATGGTAGAGTGGAAATGGAACACCAAGGAACCGATGCCGATAGCATAGTCAGGCAAGTCGAAGAGCAATATACCGGAGTGTCAAAGATATGGACAACACTGTAAACCGAACGGCTTCAACATCTCCAAAGGGGCTAACGAAACGCGATGCGATTAAATACTATAAAAAAAGAGAGAATAAGTTCAAACCGAGTTCGTGCAATATATTCTCTATTGTCTGTTAGTATCCTTTAAAATTCTCTGATATGAGTAATTTAACTATAAGCAATACCACGCTAAGTAAGCAGTGCTTCTTCGGAAATAAAGTGTTCGCTCACACTTATATATAATAAAACGCGAAAAAATTCGACTTTATGACAACCGCCGCTCCACCCAACTAACGGGACTGTAACACAAACCACATACTGTTATGCTGTAATACCACAGGGATAAAGCACATCATAATAATATTTGCCCATGGTTCAAAGAACACTGAATGGGAAATAAATGTTGAGGGTCCATCGGAAATTGACCTGATCACATGAATTCAGCAGGAATCCCAGTCCAGTCCTAGGCCTGTAGTACTCTGGGTATGCGTAGAAAATGACACTAGACGAATGCCTTGAAGACAATGTACAAAAATGAAGGGTAGGGGTAAAACGCGGATCCGGATTCAGGATCCGGATACGGATCAGACCCGGATTTGCGAGTGTAAAAGGCGGATCCGGAATGGAGTGTAAAATACGGATTTTCGTTAATTACCAAGTTTTGTTGGATCCGGAATGGAGTGTAAAACACGGATTTTCGTTAATTACCAAGTTTTGTTGGATCCGGAATGGAGTGTAAAATACGGATTTTTGTTAATTACCAAGTTTTGTTGGATCCGGAATGGAGTGTAAAACACGGATTTTCGTTAATTACCAAGTTTTGTTGGATCCGGAATGGAGTGTAAAACACAGATTCTCGTTAATTACCAAGTTTTGTTGGATCCGGAATGGAGTGTAAAACACGGATTTTCGTTAATTACCAAGTTTTGTTGGATCCGGAATGGAGTGTAAAACACGGATTTACGTTAATTACCAAGTTTTAATGGATCCGGGAAGGGGTGTAAAACGCGGATTCAATTTATTTACCAAGTGTTACTGGATCCGGGAAGGGGTGTAAAACACGGATTGATTTAGGTTAATTACAAAGTGTTTCTGGATCCGGGATGGAGTGTAATACACGGATTTACGTTAATTACCAAGTTTTATTGGATCCGGAATGGAGTGTAAAACACGGATTTATCGTTAATTACTCAAGTTTTAGTATGGATCCGGAATGGAGTGTAAAACACGGATTTACGTTAATTACCAAGTTTTAATGGATCCGGGAAGGGGTGTAAAACGCGGATTCAATTTATTTACCAAGTTTACTGGATCCGGGAAGGGGTGTAAAATGCGGATTTACGTTAATTACTGAGTATGTTAATTAGGGACACAACTATTAATGAGGGACACACATTAATTAGGGACACAAACATTAATGGGGGACACCTTAATAGTTAATAGACACCTTAATAATTTGTCTTTGCCTAGGGGCCACACATAAGCTTAATCCGGCTCTGGGGGACACCTTAATAGGGGTCAATGCTTCCCAATGAATTATTAATAAGGGCGATGGTGATGCTTGGCCGTCAGACATTATAAGATATTGATTAGCTGAAAAACTACTACCGTGGGAACGTGACCTCTCTGGTAGAGCGGCTCTGTAGACAATTGTATGGTAGGATTACTGTCCTGTTCCCTGATTGGCTTATCCATCCCAACCTCCCTTACAAACAAGAATCACTGGTCTGCCTAGCTGCCGGTAGTATGTACTGCATCATAGCGTACTCTATTTAAGGCCTTGCAAGCGTGCTGCCTTCCTAATTTATGGAGGCTGAACTGTTCAGTATAATTTCTTATTTAATTTCTTATTAAACATGGATGACAGTGATGACTTTGTAAAGGTTCCATTTACGGGATTCGTTATTCCGAGTCCAACCAATGATACAGCCATTGTTGAGCCGCTTGAACTCACTACGCAAACATCGCTCGTGCACCCCGAATCCGGAGAAGAAAAAACCCAGGAAAGTCCGCAAGCCAAGAAAAGTTACTAAAGAACAATAAACATCGTACTAATTAATAATTGTAACTAGATGAGGGTCTGGGTCTTTATTGCATATGCGTTTTACAAATTGTTCATTATAACTTACTAATTAACTTGAATCCGCGTTTTACACCCCTTCCCGGATCCAATAAAACTTGGTAATTAACATAAATCCGTGTTTTACACTCCATTCCGGATCCAACAAAACTTGGTAATTAACGAAAATCCGCGTTTTACACTCCATTTCGGATCCAATAAAACTTGGTAATTAACTTGAATCCGCATTTTACACCCCTTCCCGGATCCAATAAAACTTTGTAATAAACCTGAATCCGTATTTTACACCCAATCCCGGATTCAGTAGAAATATGAATCCGCGTTTTACACTCCGTTCCGGATCTGAAAAAAGGCCAATCCACATTTTACACTCGGTTCCGGATTCGGTAAATTTAGCACTGCGCGGATCCGCAGATTACACCCTAAAAATGTAAATTCAGTCGACTTCCATAGGGACAATGTTAAATGATAGAATCCGGATCCTGATCCGGATCCGCGTTTTACTCTGACCCAAAAATGATAGCCAATTATCTGTCCTTCAAGGAGATAGTTATTTTACGGTCCTTCTATGTGCCCGGTTTGGCTCCAAGTGGCCTTTTTACGGAAACCATTCATGTTCCCACGATTCAGCCTATATATACACGAAATAATTCGATAAATTCCACAATATAAACCAAGATTCCCGGTACGTTTATTGGGCCCTGGAACCTACCGATTTCTTGCTGTCGGTCTGCAAGTTTGCAAAATATTAAATTTTTTCGAGGTACGACTAAGGTGTGAAGTAATGGTATACGTTTTATAACAAAGGTGTTGTGATTGACATTATTTGCACTAATCACATCCTACGCCTATGACTACATACAGTATGTGGTAAACCAGTAGTACTTCATAATCCTGACGGCCATAAGACGGCCAAGTACAGTAGGGTTTAGCACAGTGGCAGCAGATTATGGTATTGCCAGATGGGAGGCCATGAGGGCGTAAATTGGTAGTATTTTCTGGTCTACCTTTTACCTGAACCGCTTACGGAATGGGTAGAGAGCCAGACTTCCAACCTGGAAGTCACCAGTTCGATCCCACCTGGACGTACATTACCGACTTTCACAAAGTTGTGCCCAACGAAAGTTATTTAATAATCCTTTCACACTCAATGTAAACTTACAGCATTATTAGGTTCCATGTTTGGGCGTTTTATACTCGTATCCATATCTGCATGGGTGATGCCGTCCTAAAAAAAATATATTAGGCATACGGTATATAATGCAACACAGTATACCGGTACATAATAATATCAACGAAATATTATAGAAAAATAGTTAACTATTATATAACAAATATTCGTAATGTACCGGTAACCAGTTTCACCATTAATGTGAATTGTGAATAACTAAGTATTTTATGCCGATTAGTAGGAAATGTTTATTGTATATCGGGATACTTTGTAGATATGCATGCTGTCAAACAATTAATCAATTAAATATATTAACTGATATCAAATACCGGTAATATACAATTATTTTTTTAATTAAATTAATTTACTGTAAGCTTTTATAATACTATACTATGTAATATGTATATTGCATAGGATGTATACTATAATTACATAATTAAACTATTTTTAATTAATCAATTAGGCCTAAATATTAATAATAATTATTATTTATAAATAAATAATTATTAAATATTTATATTGAATTAGTTAATATAACAAATTTTGATTATATATTTTCTTATTGATTCGTCCATTAATTAACTTTTTTCAATCCTTTTTTTGTATCTTATTTTATAAATAACCGAAGCCACAGACAGAAAATGTAGACACTGAAATAATACAAAGTTATTACAATTCAACATACTACACTACATATATATCGGACCCACAGAAACAAATTTACGGACCACCACGTGGGTGAAACGCAATTTAGTGAATAGATAATCAAATTGTATCTATTCGCAATCCAATCACATTATGATTCTACCACCCATGTGTAGTACAATCTTTCTCCCTACCGGATCATCTCAAACTCTCACCTCATCTATGTCCATCTGCATATCGTTGTCTCCGTCACTATCCTCATCTATAAACGAACTACTTCCCGTATCCGAGGCAACCACTGCCAAGCCAGTAGCTTCCCCTTGTACTTCACCGCGAATCTTCAAAACTAATTTTACCCCCTTTTCACCTAGTAAATGTTAATAAAGTAGATAAATAAAATAATAACAGGAATATGCCTAACAAATATTAATCATAGGAGGAGAAAATACCCCTATGGTAAATAAAGCAATGCAGTTTCAAATAGACATTAGGATTGGGTCGTAGCATTGAAATTATATACTATGGATATTTCTAGCGGCTTTTTCATAATGACTGAACCTTAGATTAGTGGAATAGGAATACCAGTAGGGTAACTCTAATAATACCCTAATAACTGTTAGCCATTAATAAATAACATACTAAGGCAGTAGACAGGTAGACTGCAGACAGTGTTTGAAAACAGGCAGTGAAATTTTTATGTCGGACTTTAAAAATTATAAAATAATGTATACTGGTACGACATAAAATACTGTATAGAATAATAATTGGTGAATTAGAATGCTGGGGGATATCACACTAGAGGCGCCACTTTTTCTACAAAAGTACCTACAAAGCACCCCAATAACAAAGTCATTAAGTAACCCAATACAGCCAAGTAAAAATAACGCTGTATGTTTTCCATATAAAAAGTGGCGCCTAGGCCTGTAGTGTGATAGAGCCGAATGCTGGAATGTCATGGTTGGGATTACTTTTAATAAATATTAACAATTATAATTAAAGTACATTTAAATTATATACATTACTACAGGGGACCTATTAAAATTACAATTAAAATATGTAAAAACGAAAACGAAATATAATCGCAGCATAATTGTGAAGGACAGATAGTGGCTGCACGCTGCACAGACCTGTGCAGACAGACACTTTCTGGCTGTAAATATGTGGACAATATCTGAGCTCCAGCCAGAACACAGAAAATAACCAGACCCGTGTTCCTAACCGCCTAACTGGAACTGCAATGGACTACAAACTACAACCATCTGAACACAGAACTGAACTACCGGTACCGTACCGCAAAAACCTGCAAACTCACCACAAGGATTACTATTCGCTGGATTCAGAGGAGTGGAAGGGGATGTTGACGTTGATTCGCCTGGATGTTTATTATTCATGTGTCTTTTTAAATTTGTTATGGTGGAACAGGAGACGCTACAATACTGGCATTGTCGCGGTATTCTTGGGCTGGGTGGGTTCCGCGGAATTCTTGGGCTGCGCGGAACACCGGTTCCCTTCATTCTTCTTCTCCTCCAAACGTTAGGCAGGCAGGTGAGCCTACCAATGTCAAATTTTATTATATTAGCTCACTTCTTCAACTCACTTTCAGAATTTAGTTAAACAGTTCAACTTCAACAGTTACCAGTTAACTTCCAAAACGTGCACCAGATAGACCTTTAAACCGCGCCAATAACAACCTACTAGAAAATTTTTTAAAAACATAAAAATGAAACACAGTTTCAAGCCTTTCCTGCATTCGTTAATACAATTTATTGTCCCGGGTTCTCTCTTTAAAACAGGGACAGGATACGATACGATATGATACGAAAATACGATGCGATACGAACCATTTTTTTATGATACGATACGAATCTAATTTTGAGAAAATACGATACGATACGAAAAATCAAACATATGATACGAAATACGAAAATAGTCTCGTATTTTTTTCGTATCGTATTTTACCTAAGAGTTGACAAAAATATATGTATTGTATTTGGTATAGACTTAGAAAATCATATAAATCTCTATATAATAGGCTAAATATTTTTTATTTCATTGTTTCAATATGGTGCTACAGCAATAGTGTGGCTATTGAACGTGTCCGCTAATCAACGTGTTCCATTTCCCATGCTGGTACATTCCAATCTAAGATAGGCACATCTGATCACCAACCCACATTTGTTATCTTTCAGAAGTACTCTTGTTACTTCGAAAGAGATAAAACCCATTCGGTTTTTGATTTTTCTGACTATAATCAAACCCAATTCGTAAGTGATATTACATCATCCAACACCTGGTCCTATAACTCATCCTCCGTCCCCCATAATGATAAATTTAACGTCTTTTATAGCGACCTTGAAAAATTATGCTCTTCCTATGTCACCAAAAAAAATATACGTCCCAAACTAATCCCACAAAAGCCATGGATGACCCCTAATCTAATCAAATGCACAATTAAAAAAAACACTTTATACCGCAAATTTGTAAGACACCCAACGGACGCTAACCGCAACACATTCAATAAATACAGAAACAAATTAACATCTACTCTACGGGCGGCTGAAAAAACATACTATGATACACAATTCAAAATACATTCTAAAAACATTCGTAAAACCTGGATTATAATAAATTCTGCACTAAATAGATCGACTAAACTTAATCTACCTAAAAAACTAACTATTCGCACTGGAGACATTACTGAAACGGTAACCGACACGGAACGCATCGCAAATATCCTAAACACCCACTTCGCTACAATAGGACCTAAGCTTGCTAAAGAAATACCAAATTCACCACGTTCACCTCTCCGTTATATAAATCGTAATCAACCAAATTCCTTTGTTTTAACTGAAACTTCCCCTGTAGAAGTAGAGTACCGCTTACTGCAACTTGACCCTAATTCTTCCTCGAATGACCAATTCCCAACCAAATTATTATTACACGCTGCAAAACCGCTATCAATTCACCTAAGCTATTTAATTAACCTGTCTATTACCCAAGGCTTCTTCCCCAGTGCACTCAAACCAGCTAAAATTATTCCTATTTACAAAGGCAATGACCCAACAGACTCCAATAATTACAGGCCAATATCTCTTCTTCCAGTACTAACAAAAATATTCGAACAAATAATAAACTCGCAACTGCAATCATATTTAACTAAGTATTCAGTTCTAACAACTTCCCAGTATGGCTTCCGCCCTAGAACCTCAACCTCCCACGCTCTTCTATCAATAATTGAAAAAATTCACCGTTCTCTCGATGACAAAAATTCAACATGTGCGATATATATTGACCTAAAAAAAGCCTTCGACACCATTGACCACCCGATCTTACTACGCAAACTAGACTGTTACGGCATTCGAGGAATCCCCAATCAACTCTTATCCAGTTTTCTAACGGGCAGAACTCAACAAGTATGTATCAGTAACAAACTATCTGCTATTGAACCCCTCCTCTGTGGTGTTCCTCAAGGTTCGGTAATCTCACCTATTCTCTTTCTCCTCTACATTAATGACCTACCTAACGCTACCAATCTATTATCCACCCTTTTCGCAGACGACACCACCCTCCTCCATTCTAACCCAGAAATCCATCAACTCATCGATCAAACAAACTTTGAACTAAACAAACTATCTGATTGGCTGAACGCTAATCGACTATCTCTAAACCTAAAGAAAACTGAATACACTATATTCTCTAATACAATAACAAACTTATCCACCCAGATTCCATGCTGCGAAATTAAAAATAATCAAATTAAATTTTCAACAAACTCCAAAATCCTTGGCATCTGGGTGGATAGCAAACTAAATTGGAAGCCTCATGTAAACTTCATAATTAAAAAAATATCTAAAATGTCTGGAATTTTCTACAAATTGCGCTATATCTTCCCTTTAAATATTCTACGTCAACTTTATTTCACCCTAATTCACCCTTACATATAGTACGGTATTCTACTTTGGGGAAGTACTCATTCCACCACCCTTCATCCACTTAGAGTTAAAATAAACAAAATTATCAGATGAATTACTTTCAGTCACTCACAATTAGGGTTCAACAGAAGGCACTTTATGGGGCCGAACCGAACCGAACCGAAGCAGGGCCAACTTCGGGCCGAACCGAACCGAATCCGAACCGAAGTTCAGAAAGTTAGCAAGTTATGGTCATAAATTCGTATTTACGTCACTATACTGGCTGACTGGCAGTCAGTCAGGGAGATCATCAAATTTGAGAATACCTCAAATTTCAAATTATAGACCCAATTTTGGAATTACCTCAAATTTAATACAAGGTTAGGTTAATTCTCTAAATTTGAGTTTTACCCCAAATTTGAATTTCATAGCAGCATAGTCGGAGACAGACAGAAGTCGTAGTTGGCCTAGTTCAATAGTTGTTAGCTTGTTACTGTATAGCAAAGGTAAAAAATAAACTGATGTAGGCCTAGTGTATGAGTGTTGTGAAATATAGGCTAATATTTAAAACATATTCAGTATTAGTTTAAAAAGGCTTATACTTAAAAAGGCTACTGGCAGACTGGTAAGGGTGCAGTGCAGCAGTGGGGTGGTATGATCAGATGGTAGACATATAAAACGAAGTGCAGAGCTTAAAGAACTTATATTTTTATATTGTTACTTTTTTGTTTGAATATGCCCTAAAATCGGGAGAAAAAGTAGTAGGCCTACTTTTTTTTCCCTACTGGTAGGGAAAAAGTTGTCCCCATAATATCTGAATATTGTAACTTTTTGTTGGGCACAGCTTTTGCAAAGTCGGCAACACAGCAACCTGCAATAATATTGAATAATATTGCCACATAATAATGTACCATAGCTGCATAGAGCCATAATTTTGCATTGATTTTACTTTTTCTCCCGGTAAAAAAAAAGTAAAATAAAACATTGGCAATTGTGTCAAATAGGGGACCCTCCTAGCTCCTAATCTGCTAATCCTGAAACCAGGAAACCACCTAAACTAAAATCACTTTCACTAGTGCCCGGTTACAGGGTTAGCAAAGGAGCAGGTTACAGTAGGTGAGTTGAAAGTAACCAAAAAACAATAAACAAGAGTTAGGAATATTGATATCACCTGCACTAAATTTCAGGATTAGCTGGTGATTTCAGGATTATGCCTAGCAGATTAGGAGGGTCACCTATTTGATTTGACACAAGTGCCAAAATATTTTTGGTGGAATTTCTAAAATTTCATTGAATGTTTTGATCAAAATTTTTGATCGAAATTTGAGCAAAATCCATCCCTATACACTATTGCAATGCAACTTTAGTGCCTGCAAGGTGTACTCCAGAGATGAGATAAAGCCTCGAGAATAGGCTGATAGGTTAGTGAAAAAGGTTATACTTTTTGCCCAAGTTATAAATGATTCTGGTTCCTCATAAGGTCAATTTAAAAGGATGTATGTATGTATAGGCCTAGTATAGGCCTAAACAAACAGTCACTTAGATTTCTAAAACATTTCAGATGTCTTGATAAGAAAGCAGAGTCTAAAGACTGTTTAAAAGAATAGCGATTAGTGATGATGATGTTCTACTGTGTTCCAGGTCCATCATGTTATTCATGTTCCATATGTTAATGACCCTGATAAAGAAGAGGTGATGTATGGAACATGCAGACATGGGCAGATGGGCGGGGCATGGCCTTTGCTTCATAATTTTATATATATGGCCAGGTCATGATTGCATTGGATGTCTGGCTGGGATATTAAAATAGTCTGCAAGGATGTTGCACTTGCACATTGTTGTAATGGATGATCAGGTTTAGATCTTTACATATAAGTTAAAGCACATTATCAAATTGAACTTTAATTGATGTATACTGCAGTAGGTAGGCCCTAGCTGCCTAGTGGTTCCAACTTTAGAGTCTCCAGTCGTATAGAATAACTAACAAAATAATCAAGTCCACATATATTGTATAAACCACGTTAAACTTTGCGGCAACATTTGTCTAGAATTGGGCTCCAAACTGTGGAAGAATGATGGTACAGTATTCCGATTGACAGATAGAGCTAGGGCAGGCGAATATTACATAAGTCTCCAGGCTGTCAGGAGAGGAATGGCTTCATTTGATATACAAAGTTTTAAAGAGGACATCAACAACCAGAAAACATATTTTTTTCCGAATATGTGTGATATGAATGATGAACAGAATCGATGAATGCCAGCATATGTAAGCTTCCAAATTCTGGAATTGATTCAACATCTACAAGATATAGTAGGCCTTCCTGAGTCTGTGACTGTGCAGCTGTGTGAGCTTGAATCTCGCAACAGTGAGGATTTGGTCTACTTTTCTTCTTACCAACAGTAAGGCTGTAAGGATAGCGAATTTATCTAGTCTTCTGCATTTTTATCACCAATCACTAACGGAGTTAACAATCATTAAAGTTATTGTCTGTAAGTTGCTGTACTGTAAAGGTTAAGCCTACCCTGCATACATGTCATGTCACAGGTTACACTGGTCACCCATTCTCACCAAGCTCTATTAGCACTAAGCAGCAAAGCCTACTGCTACACCCTACTGTCAACTGCTGGCAGGCTGGTGATGTTGTAAAGAATGGCGAAATTTGAGGTTTTGTCTCAAATTTGAGGTTTAACCTCAAATTTCAATTTTCGCCCCCAATAAAAGCATGTTTGCATCGGTGAAATATTTTATTGCATCGATAAAAGTTCTTATTTTACATTATATTTTAACATATTAAAAGTAGAAGTTGCTCCAACAGATTCCCTAAGTCGCAGCAACACTCGATATTATGAGCCTAAAAATACCTCAAATTTGAACAAAAAACCCCAATTTTCGACAGTCTATTACCAGAATTCGAAATTTGGGGTAACCCCAAAATTGATGATCTCCCTGACTGGCAGTGGCAGACTGGTACCTATTTGGTCTGCGGACTTAGCGAGAAAGCTATGATTACAGGATTAATTAAAAAAATAAATACTACTAAATAAAATGGCAATATTTACATTACTGTACATTACTAACCTAAACTACTGTATACTTACTGTATGCATGCACTTACTGTATGCACTACATTTTCAACTGTAGTAAGACGCACAGTAGTAACATCAAATTTAGAAAACCTCACTAAAAGTACCGGTACAGGTAGTCTTTGTAATACTATTTATATGAGGTACCGGTAGTAGGTATATTTGGTATTAATGTATCAAAGTTATGATTATTTAAAAAATAGGTACTACAAAGTAAAATAGCAATATTTAATTTAGCCTAACCTAACAGCCTAAACTACTGTATAATTAAGCTAATTTTGAAACAACCCAAGTAAACTGGAAACAATTAAAAAATAATGCCATTTAAATGGAAGTTCAGTCCAAAATTAATTAGTACAACGATGGACAGATTGATTAGTCTTACTGTCTTCTGGTCTTAGCTCAATCAGTCAATGTAATACTTGGAATATTTAGCAAAGTTTGCTCCGGTCTTCTGCAGTATCAATTGCAGAAGCCGAACCGAACCGAAATTGCCAAACTTCGGCCCGAACCGAACCGAAGCCGAAGCTTCTGTTGAGCCCTACTCACAATCGTCCTCTGCGCCTTTATACAAATCACTACGAATTCTACCTTTAAACTTACTGTATAAACACCAGGCCGGCCTTTTCATGCATGATATCCACCACCACATTATAAGCCCCACCTCTGATCTCGGTTCTTTATTTACTAAAACTTCATCCATACACAATTACGCCACCCGCTTTTCATCTTTAGGAAACTTTTGTTTACCGCTATTTCGTCTAACCTCTTCCCAAAAATCCATGTGTTTTCAAGGCCCATCTATTTGGAGTACCATCCCTTGTGATATGCGTAAGAAAAAATCCAAACCTACATTTTCAAAAAATTACAAACTTCATCTAATTTCTAAATTATAACCAAATTCACTCCCATACAAACCATACCACTGGCCTGCGTCTTTGCTCAATTTTAATTTTATTTCAAATTGCAAAAATCTTAATTCCATCCGCATTGTACATCCGTCGCCTACAGATTTCCCGCTGACGTTACCTTACTTATTACATACAAAAGTAACTATTTACAAGATTAGTCCCACGGTTCAAAAATATAATGAATAAATTTCGAAACTAATAAAAACTACCCTAAATTATGAGTATTCAGATGTAACCTCCCTTCCCCCCCCCCCCCTACCCCCTCCTCTCTCACCCCCACCCCCCCCCCCCCCCCCCCGGTGGCTAGCGTCTACTAGCCCTGCTATTAGCTAGCCTCCGTGTCCTTACATCGTTCCCTGACACCCCACCAACCTTTTTCTTAACTATTTACAATATATATCCACATTTTATGGTATTTGGGTGCGTGCAATACAATGAATTTCATAAATCAAGAAGGATTAAATTTATATTGAATATTGAATATTATTGAATATTGCTATACTGGCTACAACATCCATAAAGACGTTATGCAACGGGGCCCAATAGTAGGCTTACTATACCATACCATGTCACTTTATGCATGCTGTACTGTTATTTATGGAATAATTTTGAATTTGATGTACCAATATGGGAAAAATTCAAAACTACAATTTGAAGTCAAACTAATCTAGAATAAAACTATGTTTTATTCCAAAACAAATGTTTTATATATTTTATTCTCTCACTAGAACGCCTTTGCCTTATCATAACATCAATCAATGCCTCGTAGGCGCGATTAGAGTTCTCCTAACAAATTTATTCAAACTGAAATTAGGTTATATTTCAGTGGACTTTTTATCATTATTCTACAGATAATTACAAAGTTATTAACGATCCTCCTGTCTTACACATTTTATTGTGTACGCTGTAACTTAATTTATACACCAATTTTGAAAAATGTAAAGAAATACCATACCGGTATGTAGTGTAATCTCTGGTTTGACTGTTGAAAACATTAATTTACGAAATTCGAAAATTCGTTTTCGTATCTTAACCTGTCCCTGCTTTATTAAAACATCTGATATTTAATTGAAACATCATTTCACAATTATTATGTTAGGCCTATGTATTATCAATTTATAATTCAGTTCTGGGTAATATAATATCACATTTGAGGCGAAATGGCATTGGTAATAAATTTTTTGGTCGATTCCCCTATGCCCGTGGTGAACCACTTATACTTTTTCTTCAAACTTTGATGATTCTCCTTTGCCCATGGCGAACCACTCCTATTCAAAGTTTGTTGATTCCCTGTGCCCTTGTTACCGAATCCACCCGCTGCACACCTCCCAGCGAGAGAATGGGGAACAGAGTGATTTACGAATCACACCCAAGTATGTAATATCCTATATAATATTGCATACCAAGAAGGAATGTAGGGCAATATAGCGCTAGCTTGGAGATAGATGTCGATATTGACATGTTTTGATCATAAATTTTTTAAATATTGTGATTTGAAAAGTAGAAAATGTTTTTTTGTAAAGAGAATATCTATATTAATTAAAATATTGTTGAATCCAACCAATGTATATTGTTGTTTGTAATAATTTTAATGATATGTTTTATTGCATGTCAATATTGACATCTAATGTCAATATTGACATGAACGCTGGGTTCTTATGTTCATTTCAACCCTCCCAAATCTATTTAGAGGCCTTCAAGTAGCATCACAAATACTGAAACGAGCTGTCAAAACGCTTTAGTTAGAGACATTCTTGCTGCATTTTAAATACTGAAAAGAGCTTTTGAAACTATTCAGGCCTTCGCGCAGCATGTTAAATACTAAAAAAGAGCTACTAAAACTGTTCAGAGTCCTTTGTGCAGCATGATAAATGCTGAAAAGTGCAGTTGAAATTGTTCAGAGGGTATCATGTATCGTGAGAAAAATTGAAAAGAACTGATAAAACTGCCCTGCCCAGGGGCCTTCGCACAATTTGAAAAATACATAAAAGATCTCTCAAAGCTGCTCAGAGACCTTTGTGCAGCATGATAAACGCTGAAAAAAGATTTTGAAATGAAACTATTCAGAGCTTTGTGCAGCATGATAAATGCTGAAAAGAGCTGTTGAAACTGTTCAAAGGTCTTCGAGCAGCTTGAGAAAGACTGAAAATAAGTTTTGAAACTTTCAGGCCTTCGCACAGAATGTGAAATACTGAAAAGAGTTGATAAAACTGTTCACAGAGTTCTTCATGCAGCATGATAAATGCTGAAAATAACAGTTGAAATTGTTCAGATGGCTTCGTGCAACATGAGAAATGCTGAAAAGGGCTGTTGAAACTGCTAAAAGGCCTTCATGCAGCATGATGCATGTGTCTGCACCACTGTCTGCACCAGTGTCTGCACCACTGTCTGCACCAGTGTCTGCATCACTGTCTGCATCACTGTCTGCACCAGTGTCTGCACCACTGTCTGCACCAGGTGTCTGCACCACTGTCTGCACCAGTGTCTGCTCTGCACCACTGACTGCACCACTGTCTGCACCAGTGTCTGCACCACTGTCTGCACCACTGTCTGCACCAGGTGTCTGCACCACTGTCTGCACCAGTGTCTGCTCTGCACCACTGTCTGCACCACTGTCTGTACCAAAGTTTGCACCAGTGTCTGCACCACTGTCTGCACCAGGTGTCTGCACCACTGTCTGCACCAGTGTCCGCACCACTGTCTGCACCAGTGTCTGCACCAGTGTCCGCACCACTGTCTGCACCACTGTCTGCACCAGGCAGCCAGGTGTCTGCACCACTGTCTGTACCACTGTCTGCACCAGTGTCTGCACCAGGTGTCTGCATCACTGTCTGCATCACTGCCTGCACCACTGTCTGCACCAGTGTCTGCACCACTGTCTGCACCACTGTCTGCACCACACCAGTGTCTGCACCACTGTCTGCACGCTGCACCACTGTCTGCACCAGTGTCTGCACCACTGGCCGCACAGGTGTCTGCACCACTATCTGCACCACTGTCTGCTTAACGTTTACACCCTTAATTTTAGACTGAACTTCCATTTAAATGGCATTATTTTTTTAATTGTTTCCAGGTCTGCAGGTTACTTGGGTAGTTTCAAAATTAGCTTAATTATACAGTAGTTTAGGTTAGGCTAAATATTGCCATTTTACTTTGTAGTACCCTATTTTTTAATTAATCATAACTTTGATACATAATACCAAATATACCTACTACCTCATATAAATAGTATTACAAAGACTACCTGTACTTTTAGTGAGGTTTTCTAAATTTGATGTCACTACTAAACGGCTTACTACGGGTGAAAATGTGGTGCATACAGTAAGTGCATGCATACAGTAGTTTAGGTTAGTAATGTACAGTAATGTAAATATTGCCATTTTATTTTGTAGTATTAATTTTTTTAATTAATCATAGCTTTCTCGCTAAGTCCTCAGACCATATAGGTACCAGTCTGCCACTGCCAGTCAGCCAGTATAGTCTGATAGTGACATAAATACTGTACGTATTTATGACAATAGCTTGCTAACTTTCTGAACTTCGGTTCGGATTCGGTTCGGTTTGGCCCGAAGTTGGCCCTGCTTCGGTTCGGTTCGGTTCGGCCCCATAAAGTGCCTTCTGTTGAACCCTAGTCTACAGTTGATCTGATTATCAGTTTAATGTTAATTGTATGTGATTCTAAATAAACGATGCCTGAACTTCAATATTTTTAATACTAAATGAATAAACTATTAATCAGAAAGTTGTCAGACGATTTCAAATTTGCCTCAAAAATGCGAATTTTTGAAAAATCTCCACATTTGAGCCCTCAGTACATTAGTCTGACAACTAGTTTATCTGTTATTTTAGTTTTACCGGTTAGAGTGACTCATAATGATTCGAATCATATAACTTTAGTAGTTAAACTGATAATCAGATAGTCTGTATTGTATCCCTTCTGCTATGTGATTTTTTTGTGCGCCGAACGCGACGCGGCGCGGACAAAAATGTGCGCCTGCGCAGTCGGAAACAGTGCAAAATCCGCGTGCGCAGCAGAAAAACTGCGCGAGATTGGCCCGCGAAGCAGAAATTCTGCACGAGATTGGCGCGCACAGCAGAAATACTGCGCGAAATCTCCTACCACCTAGACCTGCCTGCCTACTGGTCGAAACACAACCAGACACCAAGTAAGAGGCTTATTACTGTATTATCTCATATCTGTATTACTGTATTGTCATTACCCTGTTTGCTGTTACCGGTAGTCGGCAGACTGCCAGGCAGGGGTAGGCCTACTGGCCTACTTACTGACTTGTGCTGTAGTCGTGTAGTGCAAGTCTGAGCCGCGCTATCAATTTTCTGAGCCTGCCTGCCTGCAGGCCTGTGCGGTGCCGCGCTCTCAATTTTCTGCGCCTGCTCCAAATTCTGGAAAAAATTGTGCGCCGAACACGTTCGGCATACATGCCCTACTTAGCAGAATGGGTCTGTATGACTGAATATCTGAGTGAAGAATCTGAAAAATGTCAAAAAATGCAATATTGGAGGCTCTGATGGAAAGCTCTGATTATAGCTATGTTTACGAGCTGTTTTACCTGACATCTTTGACACAAAATGAGGGCCATGTCAAAATTTGAAGAGTAAACTAGATGTTCTAGAGCGTGTATGACTCATTTTAAAATTCTAATAAATTAAAATTTTAAATGGTCCTCAAGGTGGTCTGACAGTTAGTTTTTTTGATAAAAATACATTTTT
>JAUCBJ010003715.1:0-27122 GCA_032718475.1 Nemertoderma westbladi
CGTTGAAGTTGTCATTCTTATTGTCAATATCATGTGGGTGTTTGTGGGTGGGTGTGTGGGGTTGTCTTGCGAAATATACCTACACCTAACATTTCGCCAGATTCACACATAGCTTGTGCTAACATTTCAATTGTGCTAATATCTAAAACTAACAGTGGTTTTATTTTTCATATAAATAGTTCTGAAAAAGTTTCAAGAGTTAGCAGAGTGTTAGCGGATCCAATACGCCGCACCACCCGGCGGAGAATGGGGAATGTCGTGATTTATGAATCAATATGAGATATGCAATATTACTAATATAATATTGCATACTATAGGCAATGGGCAATTTATTTATTTGTTTATTTATTTCCTTTTAATGCAGGATTAGCCCTTATAGTTAAACAGAAGGAATTAACGGTAAAGTACAACACTCAAAATATAGATATAGCACAACAAATAATATTATAGTTTTTATTTAATTATGAATTAAGAGTAGAATAATCCTAAGTAGACCTACTCTCTAAACAAGCACTAGCGTTATTCAACATAAATATAATGCGAGATAGACCATTAATATAACATGTATGTCGGATTACACATATAATAGAATTCCTAGAAACATCGATGCGTTTGAATAAACTTGATACGGATTTATTTCGAATGTGTATAAACATAGGTAAGTTAAAAGTACCGAAAGCAGCAGACATACTAGTCGGTTCATCGTTAGTCAACCTGGGTATATGGAAGAGGTTTCTCAGACAGGAATTATAAGCCACTCTCATTTTGTCATGAACTGAACTAGAGTAATTGAGACGTGACCATAACGCATTACAGTATAAATAGGTGTACAAAATGCTCTAAAGAGTACTATTTTCACCGCATTACTACAATAACTGAAATTCAGCACCAAAAAATTTCCCCTAGCATAAATATATTGGGTTTGTTTACGAATGTCGTAATCATCATCAGTAGTACAATGTAATATGTGACCAAGATACTTATATTTATCAACTACTTCGATTCTTTTACTATTTAAAAACACAGCACCATAAAGATTAGAGCTACATGATTTAGGTATGAAATTAGTTAATTAATATTGTATAATTACCCGCCCAAGCGTTATCATTCAAAAATACAAAATAATAACCAATATTATTATTACTATACGTGTAATATACTGTAACTGATGAAATAATATAATGCAGATAAGATAAATATTTATACACACAGTTAAATCACATTATTATCCTAACAATCACCAAACCAAGATAAAAATAAATTAAAGTTAGTATTGTTCTGTTAGGTCAGACCCCCGCAGACCCGCACCATCCCCAAAACCAAGTGCCCTCCACGACCGCCGGCCTCCACGTAAGCAGAGTGAATTGGAGCGGATGAGTGCGAAATGAGCCACCTCCGAACTCCACCGATGACGGATGCTAGGCCTCGTTCGCACATCCCCTGCCGCCAAGCCACAAGTGTCTCTGCTAAGTGGCGGATCAGTATGTCGGCCTCCTAGCACCACACCCTATCAGTAGTACCGACTAGGGGGGTGAAGGAGATCCGACGATCCTCACACACCGAACTGTAGTGAGCCTTCTTCGCTCGTACTCGCTGCTCGAGGATGGAGTCCAGTGACCGGTTGACATATGAGGGGGTGTCGGCGTTTACTACCGCAATGTCAAATGAGGCCACCCTCTGTTCACCCCAGACTCCTCTCGCTAGCAAGTCAGCCCTCACCCATCCAACCTCACGACCCCTACTGTCCTGTGCACAGCGTGACTTCACACTGCACACATGAACCGCCGAACGCCGAGGCTATAATGTCCCCAAAAACCTCACGCAGGTCATCATACCTCTTGATGATGAGACCCTCCGACTTGCAGTTCAGGGCATGTGTTGTCGTAAACGACTCAGCACACCCTTCACACTTTTCCGGGAGACCAGGTGGCGTGAGGCCATACCTGAGCGCGATGTTGATGCGGAATACCTCTGGAGCAAGGTCGGTATGGTCGACCACAGAAGGCTGCGCCGTAAGCCATCCACCCGTCTTATGGGACACAGTGCGGTTGACTGTACAGCGCCGATCAGTTGGTATGGAAAGGAGCGCCGATTCCTGCACCACCTTGTAAGCGGCATCCTGTGCGATACGACTCTCGGAAAGGCGCAGAAGCAAGGCAGGCAGAGAGTGGTCCGCCACATGATGGTGACGACCTGTCATCAATGCCTCAACGAGCCTGACTGTTCCGGCAAGAGACGCCTCCCTAGCGTGTTTCCTCCTCATCAAAGGGTCCCGAATCCCAATCCCCCCATGACGGACCGGGAGTAGAAGCAACTCCTCATCGATTGCCCCACGGGTGGTGCCAAACAGTGCCGGAAGGAAACGGTTCACCAGACTATTGCGGATTGGCGCCAGGTCGTCATTAGGGGTGCCCACCACCCGGAGCATTTAATCCCATTCCACCTGGATACATCGGGTCATCCCTGTATGGGCAGTCTGGGGTTACTCCTTGGCTACCTCTGAGAGGATATCTATGTTCCTCACCCAACCCACAACCTTCTCGGTGACATATTCCTGCAATCCCAAATGGTCGCCCCCATACCCCCCCCCCCCCCCCCCCCCCCCAAGAAAGCGGTATCCAGAGACGATTCAAACTCCACACTCCCCGAACACCTCCTTTGCTCGTGTTGAATGCTGAGGTTTGACCACGAGATAACTCTTTGTGGGCTCTCGGTTGTACCCGATTCCAGGCCCACGGTGGAGCAGTTCCTTCCACCAACTCCATACGCCGGATATAGAACCCGCAGATGATGCGTCGTCTGCATACCAGCACTGCTTTTGAGAGCTGCAGGGACTGCCAGTGAAACCTTGTTTGGGGGACTGTGGCACATCTCCTAGAAGTTGATCAGAGAGTGGCTGCTGGAAGGATGGCTGGAGATCAATGGGATGTAGGTTAGATGATGTGTCCAGCTTTGGCGGGTCAGCAGATTGCATTTCAACTGGTGGCAGATCGATGGTTGGAGGGTCAGTGGGAGGCGGGTTGAAGGTGATTGTGTCCAAGGGAGATATGTCTCCAATTTGCTTCTCAGCAGGTGATGGGTAACTAGTAATCGGTACACCAGCAGTTGGTTCTACAAGTGGTTCGTCAACTTGGGTCGGTATCCCTGTTGGAAGTGGAGGCGTGTTACTGACCTCACATAATGACCGTAGCATTGGGAGGGTTCCACAGCCATATCCCAGCATGGCAGCCTGATTGCCCTGAGTATATCCCTCCCTACTCCACAGTGGTTTGCTGGATCCATGGAGATAGAGGGCAGCATGTCCATTATAGGCATTGTAAAGGAACCTGAGTACACAAAAGTACACACGTGCATTCCATAGGGCAACAGGACGACTAAGGCTGTTGAAGGCATTGGCAGCATCAACGAGAAGCATGCACTCTGTCGAGTCTTGCTCGAACATAGTCGACATTGCGTGAACCAAGTTTGGACTTCTCCACATTCCAGCAAATTTGGACTGCTCCACATTCCATAATAAAATCTGTCTTTGTGGCGGCGGTGAGGCAGTTGGTGAGCAGTCAGTGCAGGACTTCACCGATTCCAATGGGAAGGACTCCGGGTTCCTTATCGATTGCGACAAGGCGAAAAGCGCGGATCGCCCTAATTTCACCCCACGGGACCACGGTGTTGGCAAGGCGATGAGCCAATCCGGCGACGGCCTCACGGAGGCGAGAACTGTTGGCCTCATATCGGGTGAGGAGAGCGCTCCAGAGTTCAGCATCCCCGCCGATAGGACCAGCGCTGCCACACAGATTCCTCGCGGTCTTCAGGATGAGTTGCCCTGTAATATCGACTGCTTCGAAAGGAGGAAGGTCATCACATGGCTCGAATGAATCCGGGGAGACGTCCATCTGGGTGGGTGTTTGGCAGAAAGAACCTCCCGTACCGTTACTCCGGCAGGTTGTCCCTCCAAAACTCCTCCAGTGTCTCGGTCGGTTACTAGTCGTACTGCGGCCTGCTTCATCCCAGCGAGGACATTCCGATTGAAGTTCCTGGCAGTTTTCACTGGTGTTGATCTGTTGGTGCGCACAAACTTTGTGCAGCAGCGCTCCGCCTCGATGACAAGCTGCCGGAACTCCTCCCGTTCCCACATACCGATCCATCGGAGAATGGTACGTCAAATGTCCACTCCCTTCACGACATCAGGATCCCGTTGGAATATAACGGCAATAAAGCATAGGGGTCGTTCTGAGGGGTGGGCTCCCTCTGCGAGTTTCTCCACCTCGAGGGCAAGGATATCTGCCACCTTGCGTCCGACATTCCCTCTTGGGACGTTGTACTGGCGGAGTGTAAGACGCGTGAGATTGGCATGATGGGTCTCCCAGTCCGGGTCAGTCGATGAGCCACGGCTGTTGGTCCAAGGTCCACCAAAGGCAGACTCAAGGCGGTCGGATGTCGACAGGGGAATAGGAGGAGTATCCTGGGTTGTGGTTAATCTGGAAGTAGGGCCACTTTCAGCCTGTAACTGAGTTACAACGCCACTGGATAATGAATCAATGTCTGACTCCATGTCGCCCTCTAAATCACGCACCCAAACTCGAAACTGGTTGCTGACTACTGTGTTATCAAGGCCGTCCTAGTCACCTTGATCAGACTCACCCATCATTGTGTTGGAAAATGTCGAGGAGATCGGGATCACGTAGCTAGCCTCTTCACCCGGTTTGCAACCAAAACAAGGTCGGCGTCCGCGGGTGCAACGGCACTTGGTAGTAGGGCCGCATAAAACCGACGCCACAGCTGCAGCATCTACCACGATCAGAAACAGGCTGGCCAGCAGTAACAGAGGGGGGCAGAGGTGCAGCACCAATCTTGGTGGAGACACTGGACCGACTGACAGATGCACAAGGAAATAATGGTGTAACTACAACTGGGCCCATAGGAGTGGACTCACCGACATCTGGATCTGCGGCGATGGACACACCAACATCTGGGCCTTTAGAGATAGACATCCCGATTCCTGGACACATAGGGACAGACATACTGGTTGCTGGTCCCATTATGTCAGACCCATCAACAACCGGGGAGTCCATGAATGGGGTAACCGACTGAACATCCAACCCCGTTTGAATGTGTCTTAGAATATCCTTTGCTCGCTCTCGGATAAGGATATCCTTTGCTCGTTCTCGGATGGTTACATTATGGTCAACTAGGGTCTCGTCGCATTCATCATCCGTAGCACTCCAAAACATGGGTTGGGATGCACTGCTTATGGAAGGTGACAAGCCAACACTGGATGCAGCGGGTTGTGATGAAGTAGTTCCCGAGGAGTTACGACATCGCCCAGTCGCAGACGAAGCACAGGATGTGCATGAACACCCAGACCAAGCGCATATGCAGCGGATACACCAACCCGATCTTGGGTTGCAGCCACAACACGCTGGCATCACAACACTGAGCAGAGACACGGAAGACTTCGGAGGCAGAAGTGAAGATCCTACAAAGTCACTATGGAATTGTAGTTTTGGCGCCAGGGAGTCTGTATGTTGTTAGCCAGTACCAGTAGTGCACGATACCAATTATACCAATACCAATTAATATTGATTTAATTAAGGTTAATACATACATTTTATTTTTACTTCATTAAACGACATTGAACTGCACAATGAAAATTTAACAGCTATCTAATATATTTTGCAACCCATAAATAGAATTTGAAATCAAAACAAAATCGTCAGCATATCCTAGATGATGACCTCTAACATTTCCAACTTTGCACCCATAATTGCACGTATTCAACGCCATGCTGGGGCAAGATACACTAGTGCGGTGCGTTTTTCCTTTTTTCGATTTCATTGTTCTACCGGTGCACAAAAGTTGCCAAATGGTAAAAAAATAAGGCAAAAAAAATTTCTTTAAATTTCGTTTATATCTTCACGGATCCCAAGAGGGTTGAAATTTTGAGCCATCGTGATGCGCCATAATTAAATTTAATGCAATATAACACATTAATGAAAGATCAATGACTCAAGAAAGAACTTCCTGCCATGCATCAAATGGGTTCAAACTTAGTTAGATACCAAAATTTTAATTTTTGGATCAAGGGAACTAGTGCCACAGGCACATGGACAGAACCTACCATTTGGCGCAAGTGGTGATAATTCTCAATTTTTGCTATAGCCAACTTTGAGTTCTCCTACTGCATTATGCTCATTAGAACCACAATGACCGATTTAGTGGGGGTAGACACCTTCAAAACAAACATAGAGCGAATAGTTCTTGAAATATCGCTGAAAATGTGAAGTCTGGCACAAGTCTACATTACCGCCTTGATGCGATATGGACAAATCCTCAAAAAATTTTATTTTGAATTATCTCAAGGAATCAAAAATTACAGAAATAAAGGGGTGTCGGTATTCAAAACCATCCAAACTAGTCTCTCACAGACTTGTTTGGGTCTAATTGACTTAATTAAGTAAGTTTTTAATTACGACACTGGTGCCAGTGAGGCATCATTATATTTGTTTGAGGGAGTTCCAGAGTTGGAGCGTTATTTCGGACAGCTTCGTCAATACCATGGCGGAACCATTATATATCTGCCCGACAGATTATAGAAAAACATCGGTTTGATGCTGTGAGTTTGTTTCTTCAGCTTGATCTAGATCTTGATCTTGGCCCTTCCAGTCACAATTGTGATCTTTGCGGTTATACATTATCACCTTCTGACGTCTCCCTTGTTGAAAATCTTGATATCGAGATTGATAGTGATGACAGCAATGAATATTCGGGTGTCGTTAACAAACCCTTATTAAATACGTAGCACATACTAGGGTTATAAATACCAGAATTAAATGAATACTCCTAAAAACAACTTGTAAAATACTATGTAACTGTGTGGATGTACTATAATACATTGGCCTCCTCTAATTTCAGCATTCAGCTCAATGTTATTTAGTACACCTTGATTTGTTGAAATTGTATGATCCCTCCAACACATGAATGGGTGTAATTTCAGAGGGTTACACCAAACTGTGCAGGCAGATGAGTTCTGTATTCTGGACGATGCCATTGCACCCTCCTCAAGGTTTTTGGGTGTTAGCTATCCTCCTTGATGGGAACAGAGTATGTTTGTTCTCTCTCCTCAAACAGAACAAAGTTGTGCCAACCAAAAGTCTGGGTTTAACTCACTTTCAGAAAGAAATAGAAAAATATCCGACAACATATCTAGCTGCTAGCTTCTCTGGCAATTGTTATCGCACTACTTTTTCTGTATGTGTTGTTATGGTGATAAAATATAGTTTGAAATATTGTTCATTTTGAATCCATTGTTTCCTATAAAGTAATTTTTGAACATAAAGAATTTCCCAATACATTTCCCTGCAGGCCTACTTAATTTCTTCATTTATTTTATTGTTGGGTTGAATTTGTGACGGATGGTATTAATTACTCAGATAAAATCAAGTGATATTAAACGAAATATATTTGGGTTTAGGCTTTTTATTTTATAAATTTGATTTTTTTTTACTTTTCAGCCCTTAGTGACAGTGGGAGATTATTATGTCAGTCTAAATTTGGAATAATGAGTAAATCACAAGAATTTGTCAAACTTTTAGCCGAAAGAGCAGCTGCCGTATTTAACGCAGATGCTGAAGGGCCTGTTAAGAAATTCCAACGGGTAATACCAAGTTTAAATAACATGTATAGTTGCAGACGAGTGGCAGCAAAGTATCCGTGGTTAAATAAAGCTTTATTGAGTTGTGAGGAAGCTGAAAGGTTCAATATATATGATGATTGGCTTTACGTTTGGGAGCCAGAATTAGAAAATGAAGAGATTACAAAGAGGATGAGCAATAGAGGTGACAGAGAATATTGGGTGGTGGCTTTACGACGTGATAAGTCTCAAAGTGGACATGTTGATTTTGCACGAACTTTAGAGGATTACATCCAAGGATTTGGACATGCTTATGGGGAGGTATTTTTGGGTCTGGATGCTATTTTTAAACTTACTGCTACAAATTTTGATCCAGTTGAAGGACCAGGAGATGTGAGATTCGAGATAACAACCACAGGAGGGGTTGTGTTATTTGCGGAATATAAACACTTTATGTTGTATTACCACCCTGCCGAGCAGCATGATACTTGGTCACTTGAACATTCACATTATAGTGCATTAATTTACGACTATAATAACAATTCTACCGCGACAAACGTTGATTTTTGTGAGACATTTGGGTTTAATGAGGCTAAATCATTCTACACTTTTGATCATGCAAACATGGTCAATGATTGTGCGATTGTTACTGACGATCCTCCTTGTATGTGTACATGCGCTCAGAACCATGGCCCATGGTGGTATGGAGATCGATGTTCAGGTGAAACTCGACTAACAACACCTTTCTTGAACGATTCTGGGATATATATGGGCCCAAAGTGGGATGGTATACCCATTGATAAGGTTGAGATGAAGATCAGGGTGTGGGTATAATGTCGGTAAGTTAATTCGTAATATATGATTATGACACAGATGATGCCAGTAGTTTGGTAATATGTGCGTGAGCACAGTTATTCTTTTTTTCAAGTTTAATTATTTTGTTCGTAAATAACAACTCAAATTTTGAAGTACATTTATGTGGGGTGGGTGGTTGGGGGGGAGGGGGGGGGGGGGGGTGGGGGTGGGGGTACACCCTTTTCGGACAACTCTACGATTTATCACTCTTAGCATTTCAAAATTGTTTGGGCAAGGGGTTTTGGCTATAATTTGGAATAGGTACCTAAGATGACATTCTCCATGATAGGTCAAAAAATTTTTATTTTTCGCTATTTAATATTAGTTAATACTAATTAACAATAAGAACTTGGTTGCACTTAAAACCATAAGGCTTTTATAGTTTTTAATCATAAGTTTTCTTATATGAAGATCGAAGATTAAGATGGGGTAATATAACTATCAGGCACAATTTTGTGAAAATAATTCTGCACTGCTAGGTGGCGCTGCAAATTTATGCTAATTTTTTAGATTTGTTATAAATAGTATTAAATTTGATTAACAAAAAATTTCAAACGCTGTCAGCTAAATGGAACTACCTCAAGTTGGCAGAAGCAGTGCTGTCTGTGACGGGATCAGAGATACCAACCGGGTTAGAAATATACACGTTACCGTGCTGAGCAGTTGTGCTAGTTGCTTTGGCCGAAGGCTGTTGGGGAAAACAATAAGAGTTTCAGTTGTTTCTCAATATTGATGGTTCGATGATAATAGCACAGTAAATCGGTAAATCATTAAATATTATAACAGAAAATGCACAGACTGACTGCTGATGTTAATGGCGGTGATGGTCATTAATTATGACTGGTCTACACTGACTGAGTAACTGAATCAACTGACCGGTAAATCAGTAATGTAGGATAATTATTATGGTTAACACACATTGAATATTGGTTTCACCTCCTACTGTACTTTGCCCTCTGTACCCAATGGATGCTTTCCTATTCCTAATCACGTGCTTCCCTCCCCACTATTGGCTAATATACTAATTGTCACTTTGGCACTCCCTGTGAATGTTTCCCCCCGCTGCTAGCCTCTACTAGCTGTATTCCCTCCGAGGTGGTTTGACCTCTCACCTCTCTCTGTGGCGTTGGGGCTTGTGTCCCCCCCCCCCCCCCCCCCCAATGTTGGTTATGAGACGAGATTAATATTGGTAATATCGTATCCCCAACATATTGCTAAAATGCCACTGGTCCCATTTTCTGGTGGGTAATGAAGTGGAATTGAATCCGCTTACAAGTGCTGGTATGCCGATGACTCATCATCAGCCGGGTGTGTAGTCAGTGTAACTAGCTGGTGGAAACAGCTTTGGCAATGTGGAGCCCGAATCAGGTATAAACCCGATCCCTCGAAAAGCTGCCTGTTTATAAAGTGGCATGATGAGACCTAATTGCCTCTGTGTTCTGAGGGTCATGTGTACAGCATGAGGTCACGCTGTGCACTGGCTACCTGGACAGAAGTGTTTGTGACGTGGGAGGGGTGGAGGGCAGGCCTGCTTGCGATGGGAGTTTGGGCCGAAGAGAGGGTGGCATCATATGACATTGCGGTTGTAAATGCCAATGCCCCTCCGATGGAACCCGGTCCTTGGAATCTGACCTCGAGCAGCAAGTTTGTGCGAAGAAGGCAGACAACACCTGGGTGTGCGTGCAAGGATCGAAGGATCTCCTTCACTCCACTCATCAGAACCACCAATGGGGTCTGGTTCAATGAAGCGTATATACTAATCCGCCACCTCGCAGAAACCCTTGTAGGACTGTAGGTCACCAGCAAGAGATAAGGAATGTGGCCTTGCCTGCGTTCTCGGTGGTGTCCGGAGACGCCTACAGTTCCTGCTACTTTGCTCGAACTCACTGTGCCTTCAAGGGGACCGTCACATCGTTCAAATGTAGATGGGTTGGTCGGTACTTAGCCCCAACGCAACGGTGAAGCAGCAACCTTCACTTGTGATCAGTTTGATTGTAACGCATTGCATAAATTACGGCCTAGGTTTATTTAACCCTATTAGTACCGGGCTATAAAATGTTGTACAAATACCGGGAGAAACCCCCCCCCCTCTAAAATCTACAAATATTTACGAAAACGTCTGATTTTTTGTTTGTACGTAGGTATCACTTGTCTGGATCCGACAGAAAAAAAAAATTTTCGAAAAAATGTACTGGGGTGGTTATATTGCAGCACCAAAATCACAAGTAGTGCACAATTTTCACAAAATTTGAAAGTTACATTTTCGGCTAATTATTTTTCAATACAGGTTTTTTGGGGTGCAAAATACATTGGAAAATATTTAAAATGATATGATTACTATAATTGGCTGTTTAGTCCTCTCTGCGTAGGAAAAAAATGAAAAAAACAAGTAACCAGCACTTTTCAGTTAGAACACAAAATTTTTAATTCACTTATACGATGCTATAAATTCACATTTTCAGGTTTTCGAGGGCGCTGATTCTAATGGAATACATTTCTAATATGCCAGATCATTGCTACTTGTATTTTTCGGCGTAAGTTAGCAAATTTTGGTGCTAGCACCAAATTTCGTACCCATCACCAAAAAGTACAAGTTAGCGATGTCCCGTGCTGTTTTTATTGATTCCATCGGATTCAGGACCCTCATAAACCCGTATAACGCAAGAAACAAGGTGATACTATCTACTTATCAATTTGCATATTTTCCAAAATTTGGTGCTGGCACAACAATTTTCACCCACCGGCGAAAAATACAAGTTTGAGAACTCTTATGAAATTTTTACTGATTCCATTGAATTCAAAACCGTCACAAACCCGTATAACGCAAGAAACAAGGTGACACAATCAATTGATATATTTGATGGTTTTCAAAATTTGGTGCTAGCACCACATTTTGCACCCACATCCGAAAAATACAAGTTTGAGATGTCCAGTTCGATAATTATATTTTCCATTGAATTCAGAACAGCCATAAACCTCTAAAACGCAAGAAATAAATTGTCACAAGCAATTTTATATATTGAATGGATTTTCAAAATTTCGTGCTAGGACCAAAATTAGCACACAGCACCGAAAAATACAAGTTTGATACGCTTGGTTCAACTCGTATATATTTCATCGAATCCAGAACCTCAAAAAACCCCAATTGCGTAAAAAACAAGTTTCAAACAATCAATTTACAAAATTGACTTATTTCAAAATTTGGTGCTGGCACCAAAATTTGGCACCCATCGAAAAAAACTAGTTTGAAATTTCTAAATCAATTTATATGAATTCCATCCAATTTCTAACACCAAAAAACCGGTGTAAATCGAAAACCGAGATGTTACAATTCATATTTAATGAAATGTAATTTTCAAAAAACGTCTCAAAAAAAGTGCCAAAAGTAGGGTTAAAAAATGGTGCTATAACTCGAAAAGTACCCAATATTTTTGGAAACGGTTTTCACTACCATGAAGACAATAGATTTTTAGGAAAAGTCATAAAATTTCAGATTCCCAACTGCGTTTGTTTCAGAATTATAATAAAAAAACCACGGGGGGGGTCATATTGACCCCCCCCCCCCCGGGTTTAATAGGGTTAAATATGTGCAATTTCGTTATTATGGTTAGATTATTTAAACTATTAATATATTTACATAATAAATTAAATTTAACAATTCTCCCATTCTCCCATATCATTACTTCTTTTTTCAGATCATGTGCAACACATAATTGAATTGTATGAAACCGATTTGTTGCTGTGGTTAAATAACTTTTGTTTTCATATCATATTTGATGGCACATATATTAATTAATAAATATAATTAATAAATGGAATATTTGTTACTGACTCGGCCTTGCAGACAAATTATTATTATTTACTTGTTATATATTTACGAATAATTATATTATACATCAAATTCACAAACAGAATGGCATTGAATGCAAGTTGAACAGCAGTTCGAATCCAACAGCTCCTAATAAATTCTGCACACTCCAACAGTTTTTAGCATAGCTTCCATCAAATTGAGTCACATTTGGGTCGAACGCCTATGCTAAGAAATTATTATATTATTTACTATGTTTAGACAAAGTCAAAAAACGTTTTAAATTTCACCAAAAAAGCAAGCAAATTAATCAAAATTCTAAGGTGTATATTTTTAGAAGTAAATCAATATAATTGTAATGTTTTTACCTCTTTATTGTAGAATAAAATCAAAGGTCAGGTCAGGTATTCTAGGTCATTGATCAATAAAACTTGCCACCTCCATGCAGCATAAAGGAGGTGCTACCTGTAGCTGCATAGACCCTCTTACTAGGGCAAATCTGGTCCTGTAACTAGGACCCCCTTCGTTCTGGGATAAGGACGTCCTTGGTCCTGGATTAAGGACCCATATACTTGGCTGCAGGGGTATATGGCCTGACCAGGCAGATGGTGATCTACCAATGGCTGGTCAGGAGTAGAGTGTTCTCATGTCCACTCTGAGAGCACTTCACTGCGACCTGCACCTGGCAGCAAGGGTACAGGGCATGACCCAGCAGATGAGCTACAACAGCCAATGGTGGGTCATGTGCGCCAGAGTAGATATGGGTGATGGGCCTCATATCTGACTCCATTGCGACACCCACCCCGTGGAATGGCAAACCAGGGTTTGGTATTTGCCCCGAGAGCTGACTCGGCAAAAAAGCACCCCACAACCCCCACTATGGATTACATTAGCAATGCGGAGGTCCGGCCACTAGAGGCCAGTGGAATTACCGGACACAATCGGCCTCACAGGCGTCAGTTAACTCCTGACAGGCTGCCTGTCTCACCCCCTACTGGAGAGAGAGCAGCCAACAATTCTTTGAGTCCCTTTCCTGATGACCTTTCTGGCCCAAACCCTGGGTCACCAGGGAGGCCAGATTGTGATGGGGAGAGGGATTCTGGAGTTGGAGGCTACTCTCATGTTCCACCCCGACCAACAAAGCCATTGGTGAATCTGAGGCAAGTCACTAGACTAGCCTCAGTAATCACCCTAACACTCGGGTCCCCAATGCGACAAGGTGAGCTGACTGCCTTGGCAGATAAGCTTTCTCTTAGCGCAGTGGGTGTTCAAGAGCACCGAATGCAGACTGGACAGACTGATGAGGTTCTGATTAAGGACATGGGGGGCGGTTGGCGACTTGCCCTCGCGTCAGCAGATGATAGTGGCAATGGTGGAATTGGTCTATTGATGAATCCAACTGCACATGCAGCATTGGACAAAATAGACCAAATCTCTAACCGCATCATCCGTTGCCACTTCTCATGTTCTGGAAGACTGGCTAAGAAGTTTCCTAAGGTGGTTCTGATTGTGTGCTACTCTCCAACTAGTGTTGCCCCTGTAGAGGAGGTGGAAAACTTCTACCACAATCTACAATCTACAATCTACTGATGGAGTGGATCAGCATGCATTCTTAACATTCCTGGGAGACTTTAATGCAAGTCTGCATCAATCACCTACATCGCCCTGGGTCTATAGCAATAGTGTTAACCGAAATTCTGTCCATCTTCAGGATTTTATCTCTGGAAATGGATTGTTTTCGGCTGGAACCCAGTTCAAGAAGCGAACTGGAAAGCTATGGACTCATAGTGGACCCAGTGGCCACAAGTCCCAGATAGACCATATTCTGTTTCGTAGGAAATACAGGAGCTCTATACAAGACTGTAATGCATTTACACTTCGACCCTTCTCCAGTGATCACCGCCTTATTGTGGCCAAGGTAAGACTTAGTCTGCGTGCTAGCAGAACAACGAAATCTGCCTTGCCGCGGCATGACTGGTCCTCTCTGTTGCAACAGCCAAGTGTGAGATCCAGCTTTACACTACAGCTGAGCAACAGGTATGAGGCTCTTGCCTCTGAGGCGGCAGATCACTGTGAGGGCTATACTGCCTTTACAGAAGCAGTTAAGTTAGCAGCTGCAGAAACAGTTCCTGTATACCCCCGAAACAGGAAAAGGGCCCCCTGGACTGACAACAAAATTCAGAAGTGCCGAAATGACCTTCATAAGGCGCAGAAAGAGTCCCGACTCAAACAGACTACAGCGGCCAAGAATGCAGTTAAGGCTGCATCTAGGTCCCTAAACAGGCAGTACTCTGTTAATCTACAGGAGCTAATAAACCAACAGGTTGATGCCATCAATGATGCTGATGACAGCAGGCAATCATCCCAGGCATGGAAATCGATCAATCTGCTTACTGGGCGGAAAAGCCAACCAAACACCAAGGTTAAGGCTGAATCACCAGCCGATCGCCTCAATGGTTGGAAAGCCCACTTTGAAAAGCTCCTCAATAATGACAGGGTATTGCCTGATAACTTTATAGAAGTAAAAGTGTCTGAGTCTGTACTCCCAGATATTCCCATTGGCGATATCTCCTTTGCAGAAGTGAAGGCTGCTGCAAAGAGCATTAAGACCAATCGTGCCAGTGGAGTAGATGGTGTTCCCCCTGAGGTCTTTAAAATACCTGAGTGTTTAAAGCTCATCTATCCCATCATAGTAGACATGTACCGAACAACAAGAGTCCCACAAGAAATGAAAACAAATAAGTTGGTGCCAGTTCCCAAGAAGGGCAACCTAACACTCTATGGTTCTTTTCGGGGAATCTCATTGATCTCGATTGCTGCAAAGCTATACAATAGGATCCTATTAAATCGCATCAGGGATCCCATTGAGAGACTGCTCCGTGGAAATCAGAATGGGTTCCGCAAAGGTCGTGGAACCATGGAGCCCATTTTGGCACTTAGAAGGATAATTGAAGAATTATCAAAAAAGAAAGACAGGCATCTGGCTGTTATCTTTGTTTACTTCTTCAAGGCCTTTGATTCAGTCTCTCGCTCACGTATGTTCAGCATACTTTCATTATATGGGATTCCTGATGAAATTATTGCAGCAATCAGATCAGTATACGATGGTTCGACAACATTTGTGTCTACTGTTGACGGTGACACAGAACCATTTGAAGTGTTATGGGGCGTCCTCCAAGGAGACACACTTGCACCATTCTTGTTCATTATTGTGGTTGACTATGTTCTACGCATGTCCTTAGATCATCATAATGATGATGGGGTGATGATAACTCCACCTACTGGCTCCAGAAGTCGAGGAAATCCTGCCAAGTACCTAACTGATCTAGACTTTGCTGATGACTTAGGAGTACTCTCAGAATCATTAGAGGGAGCCCAACGGCTCCTCAGCTCATTAGAACATGCTGCTTCTAGTGTTGGTCTTTTTATTAACTCCAGAAAGACCAAAATTCTGACAGTTAACTTTGAAAGTCCTCAGCAAGTCTCTGATCGGATGAGCATAAGCTCAAAGGATGGTATGCTTGAGCATGTGGACGACTTCTGTTACCTGGGATCTTGGATCCGGAAGTCAGGTGAGGACCTTCGAATACGTAAGGGAAAGGCATGGGCAGCCTTGAATAGGCTTTCCAGGATTTGGAAGTCACCGAGAATTAATCGGAAACTTAAGGTCCGATTATTTAGAGCAGCAGTAGTTCCAGTACTCCTCTACGGGAGTCCATGCTGGGCTCTAACTGCTGAGGACACCAAATCTCTGGATGGCACATTCACAAGAATGCTACGCCGGGTTCATTGTGTCAAGTACAATGCACACATCTCCAACCAGACACTATATAACATTGGAGGTGTCTCATTGGTTCCCCCAAGCTTGACACTAGAACAAAATCGCCTCCGCTTTGCTGGACATTGCTTTCGCCATGAGGACCAGCCAGTGCATAATCTTGTACTTTGGCAGCCTCATGGAGTGAATAAGCATGGTGGACAGCCCATGTCTTTCTTGAGACGCATCTTAAAGGACACTGGCCTTAAAGATGCGGATGATCTAGCAAATGTCATGGGTGATAGGGAGTTGTGGCGGTGCAATTTTGTTGACAAGCCGGCACAGCATTCTTAAAAATGCAGCTGCAATGCAGCATGCCGATCCTAGTAGTAGTAGTAGTAGTAGTATTGTAGAATATTAAATATTATTCATGTGAGGGTTTAAAAGTCTTCATATTCTTTGAATCTTGTGAATATATGCTGAAATTAGTGGTGAAATTGAATCCGCTTTTCAAATTCAGACGAAGTCGGTTCAAATAAAAGCGACATTTCATTCAAATTAATGCAACAGAGAGTTTTAATCTTTCTAAATAGCCTTTTTTTAACGGCACATTTGTATCGAAATAACTTGAAAATTGAAAGAGGGAATTGTAATTATTTGCAAACTACAGTAACAATGCTATGCTATTGTTTTTGAATCTTGTTAATATATGCTGAAATTAGTGGTGAAATTGAATCCGCTTTTCAAATTCAGACGGAGTCGGTTCAAATAAAAGCGACATTTCATTCAAATTAATGCAACAGAGAGTTTTAATCTTTCTAAATAGCCTTTTTTTAACGGCACATTTGTATCTAAATAACTTGAAAATTGAAAGAGGGAATTGTAATTATTTGCAAACTACAGTAACAATGCTATGCTATTGTTTTGTTTATTGCCATTAAGTTTATTACTCCATATGTATTTATTAGGCTGTAGATTTTAGGTAAACGGGTATGTTTTTGTGTATGATTATTAATGTTCATATTATTTGAAGAATATTACTGTATAAGGGAATAATAATTCAAGAAGAATTTAACGATTTATTTGAGATTAATTTAAGGTTTACTTTCAAGCTCAATCATGGAAATTAAATAGCAACAATTCCACTATGTTAGATTAACCGGCATAGGTTAATATCCTATTGCTGTATTACTACAACTAGAGATATACATAATTATAAAACCCAAAGGAATTAAATAAAGTAAATAAAGTAAAGTAAATTTTTTTCGGCCACTAGGCCAGGAATTACGCACAAAGTCTGACGACTTATTTCCAGTGCGGTCCCCCCAGAACTTTACTCCCCAGAGGAAACTCTAGTACTCATTTAGCTACCACTTAAGGATGCAAGGCAGAGATGCGCCCTGGCTGGTCCCTTTAAAGCATTCGTGCCGAAACGAAAACTGCCCTGGCCCGTGTGAGGATCGAACCCACGACCTACAGGAGATGTGAATTCAATGCAACCACTACACCAAGGTGGAACTTGTTGGTGGAAGTAGTTTTTGAGAGACTGAGCAGCTGTTCCAAGATATTGTGCTACATGAGAAGAGAAGCCTTGGCTACAGTAAATTTTTTTACTAGTTTTAAGGTCTGTTCGCGTTATTTTCGATCTCGGTGCCAGGCATACATGAAATTCAGAATGAAATCAGAAATGTCCCGGGCACCATGCACAAAAGACCGGAAGGTGAGAGAGTTATAATTAATATAGATACGGCGTTTATTAATGACGACTAAACACAAAATCGCCAATCACCGTGCTTTTAAAGGGGCCCAGATTCCCAGACTTAAAAACAGCCCAGTAAAACAACTCTGGTCGCCAGTAAAACAAATCCTGTTGTTTTATTATTTTCCATTGAAATACAATATGGGCCAGTAAATAATAGCGGTGTGATTGGGTAACAACTAACAGTAGTTAGTATAGTACAGTATGAGCTTTGATATTTAAGAAATATACCGAAGAAAGACTTTGCAAACTAAAATTTATTTTGTGTATTTTGTTCACGCAGGAATAACAATCCCACATAAAAAGTCGGTCAGTATCGGAAATGCATAATGCAATCCTACCAGAGAGGGCTGTTGTAGTGGAGCTCAGCGAGGGTCCGCGAAGCGGACTGTAGTGTAGTAGAACGTATTAAGCCCTAAGTCGGGTATGATTCCCAATCGCCAACGTTTTATGTGGGATTGCCTATAATAGTTAAAGTGATTAAAGGGTATTTCCCTGTTGCCCAGCTGCTTAATATAGGCCCTATAAACAAAATGTTCTAGAATATGGTGTATTTATTAAATAAATAGAACAAAAATTAGCCTCGCAGCGGTGCAAAACCATGAAACCTTTGAACGTTCATTTCTCAGTTATTTTTCGACGAGATTCTGATTGTGGCACATATTTGAAATCGTGCTCGGCCAGCTTTAGCTTGCACGGCTAACAGTACCAAGAAATCACAATACTACGGGTTAATACTATAAGGTTAATACTATGGTGGTTTGAATAATAACTGCGGTGTAACTGGTGCAATATCGCCAGATAGAACATTTTAATGCGCTTGTTAATGCTGAGTAATAACCAGTATACCAGGTAGTACTGTACTACTAGGATCGGCATGCTGCATTGCAGCTGCATTTTTAAGAATGCTGTGCCGGCTTGTCAACAAAATTGCACCGCCACAACTCCCTATCACCCATGACATTTGCTAGATCATCCGCATTTCAAGGCTATTGTCCTTTAAGATGCGTCTCAAGAAAGTCATGGGCTGTCCACCATGCTTATTCACTCCATGAGGCTGCCAAAGTACAAGATTATGCACTGGCTGGTCCTCACGGCGAAAGCAATGTCCTGCAAAGCGGAGGCGATTTTGTTCTAGTGTCAGGCTTGGGGGAACCAATGAGACACCTCCAATGTTATATAGTGTCTGGTTCGAGATGTGTGCATTGTACTTGACACAATGAACCCGGCGTAGCATTCTTGTGAATGTGCCATCCAGAGATTTGGTGTCCTCAGCAGTTAGAGCCCAGCATGGACTCCCGTAGAGGAGTACTAGAACTACTACTACTACTGCTGCTACTACTGTCTTTCTTCGGTATATTTCTTAAATATCAAAGCTCATACTGTACTATACTAACTACTGTTAGTTGTTACCCAATCACACTGCTATTATTTACTGGCCCATATTGTATTTCAATGGAAATAATCGGACCTTAAGTTTCCGATTAATTCTCGGTGACTTCCAAATCCTGGAAAGCCTATTCAAGGCTGCCCAGCCCATGCCTTTCCCTTACGTATTCGAAGGTCCTCACCTGACTTCCGGATCCATGATCCCAGGTAACAGAAGTCGTCCACATGCTCAAGCATACCATCCTTTGAGCTCCCTTATACCATCCTTACCAGGTAGTACCTGTCGCCTAGCACTAGAAAGGCCAGACATTGACTACCCCTAGAAAGGCCGTGTGTGCAATTATGACACATACCATTATTGAGTTTAAATTCACCCAATTGTCTAACTATTCGAGCCATATTATTAACAACATGGCTCCCATACCTCAGCAGCTCAGTTGAGCCTAATATGAGTCATAACAACATTTTGCAGTATAGCACGTTCATTAATGCTATATATATAGCACAATGTAGCATGTTGGCTATACAGTACTAATGCTAAAATACCGGTAGACAGGGTCTGTTATGGTCAGCTATTTAGGCTGAACATAGCAACAGCTTTGTATCATAGCATTATAGACAATGCAAATACAAATACAAATACCTCTAAGTCCTACCCGTACTGACCGATACTCGATACAGTATTTTAGTTTCATGGCCTCCACATGATACAGTTAAGTACTGGCGTACACTGTACTATCTTAACGGTTACTTTCCTTTCCGTTAGTTCTGTAATTGTTACCAAATATGCAGAGCTCTAGGGTATATTTGGTAAAGCCCTAGATATACTACCCTAGAATAGGTAGTACAGTAGTAATAGTAAATAGTAGTAATGTGGGGCCTCACGATTACATTGTAGCATGTGGGCCACTGTCAAAGTCGGATTTGTGTCAAAAATGACAAACTGGCCTTTCTAGTTCTAGGCGGTTAATACTACGGTAGTTCCTGTCGCCTAGGCGGCTAATACTACAATAGAATATGTTGCCTAGGCGGTTAATAATACGGCAGTACGTTGTGCCTAGGTGGTTCATGTGAGAATCATGATATAGCTTGATTTATGTACCTACCGTAATACTGATATACTGTGGGTAGGTAGGTAGGTGGGATTACTGCAAGACCTAGACCTACTGCTGTAATGTTTACCGGTATGTCACCTTATCAACATATACCGTATTTATAATTATATGGACACAAAACGTAGCAAGGACGCCATTCTCACTAAAAAGGCACTGGCGTCCTTGCTACCTATGCAGAATATGAAACTGTCGGTTCAGCTACCATGAGTGGCACCAATGCTACTTAGGTAGCAATGGTGACAAAGTGGCTACAATGCTACCATAATCTGACAACCAAGTTGAGAAGCCCATTTAGCGTGATACAATAACGCAAAACAATTAAAATTCGATACGGTTATACAAGCTGGATAATAAAGCTAATTAGTAATCATATAATCGAGTAATTAAGTAACTAACTAACAGATATACAAGCCCAAATGTTGCGTAGCTTTTTTTGACGGTTTGTATTCTGGCAATTTGAATTATTACATGAAAACAACTAAAACAAGCCAGGGAATTTTGTGCAAAATTTTCCAAAAATATTGTTTCTGATTATTTTAAAACAAGCTTGTCCCTAAAATTACTAGGAAAATTACAAATAGCTGCAAAGTATTTATTCCGAATCTATGAGCTGTTTTGTAAGAAGTAGTGCTTGAAGAAACTGACCTTTTAATTAACATTTTTATTTCATGGAGAATAATCTAGAAATAAATTCAAGTGGAAGTTGTTTTAAAATCCAAGTGAAACGAGGATTTCAGAGTGAAGAGTGCAATAATTTCGTCGGTGCTGTGATATTGAAAATCAACTAAGGTGCAAAAATATAAATTCTAGATAATCACATTTTTGTGTTTAATTTTTGCAAAAATTGCAGCATGAAGAATATTTTTCAGGAAATAATTATTTTTTCATACCAAAAATGGAGGGAAGGCAATCAAATTTAAAGTTTGATTGGTTGAAGTTTAATTTTTATTAAGCATGGGTTTAATGCATATTGGCCTTTTGGCGCAATACTTTCTTTGTAAGATTGGAATGGCAAATAGAACAAAGTGAACGAAGCAATAATTGATTTTGTAAAGAAAACAGTTACAACTTGTTGCACTAGTTACACCATTTTACACTAGTTTCACCTTGATACACCATGTTATACTAGCTACACCATGTTACACTAGCTACATCATGATTCACTAGTTGCACAATGTTACACCATGATGCAATAGTTACATCATGTTACACTAGTTAAACCATGCTAAACTAATTACACCATTTTACACTAGTTTCACCATGTTACACTATGTTACACTAGCTACACCATGTTACACTGGTTACATCATGTTACACTAGTTAAACCATGCTAAACTAATTACACCATTTTACACTAGTTTCACCATGTTACACTATCTACACCATGTTACACTGGTTACATCATGTTACACTAGTTAAACCATGCTAAACTAATTACACCATTTTACACTAGTTTCACCATGTTACACTATCTACACCATGTTACACTGGTTACATCATGTTACACTAGTTAAACCATGCTAAACTAATTACACAATTTTACACTAGTTTCACCATGTTACACTATCTACACCATGTTACACTGGTTACATCATGTTACACTAGTTAAACCATGCTAAACTAATTACACCATTTTACACTAGTTTCACCATGTTACACTATCTACACCATGTTACACTGGTTACATCATGTTACACTAGTTAAACCATGCTAAACTAATTACACCATTTTACACTAGTTTCACCATGTTACACTAGCTACACTATGTTACACTAGCTACACCATGTTACACTAGCTACACCATGTCACACTGGTTACACCATGTTACACTAGTTACACCATTGTACACTAGTTACACCATTTTACACTAGTTACACCATTTTACACTAGTTTCACCTAGTTACACCATGTTTCTCTAGTTACACCATGTTTCTCTAGTTACACCATGTTTCCCTAGTTACACCATGTTACAAACTAGCCACAAACCCAGGCATCCAGCCACAAACAAACAAACCAATAATAGCTGCAGGAACACGAGCTAAATGCTTTAAGAAAACAATGGAATTGTAGCAGCCAGTATGATGTTTTATAATGAATTTCAATACAAACTGAAAGTTTAGCCAACCATTTATTCTCCGGAATATAGGCCTACACTGGCAAACTATGTTAAGTCATCGCTTTGGCTTTTTTGCCATACCAAGTTTGGGCTTTCTAAGCAAAAAATACACTTGTACAGTAACATGAGAGAAGCGACAAGTGCGATTTTATCAATAACTTGCACTTTGGCGTTTTTACTACAACTCCTACTCTTAATTTGCAATTCTCACTTTGGCTAAGACACATCTTTTTTCTGATGCAGTGGATGTCAGTATCACTTTGGCGTTTATATCACACCTCCCTAAGGTACTACTAAGTTGTAATTTCCTCCACAGCTGCACGGAAAAGCTGCAATTTAAAGAGCTTCAAGGATGCATTCATTTTGCGGATGCGGGGGTCATTTACCGAACATCATTCTTCATCCATGAGCACGGATAAAAGAAATAATTGCTGTAATATTGATTAGAAACATTGAATTAGACAGATAGGCGGACATCCCACAAGGATTTTATGCTTACTAAACGTTATAGAAGAGTGACTTACGTCATAGTCCCATATGCTAAATAGAATTGGAAAATAAGGTAGCACTTTGTGACGGTTTGTATTGTAAACATATATATAAATTATACATATAGTGAGACACAAAATGTAACATAGGTGTCAGCTATTCATAGAAGCCGTACTATTCTGACAAAAATTTACAGAAAATGGGCATCCTGAAAATTTAAAAACACGCGCATCTCTTAGAAGACATTAAGTTGTACGGATATTAAGTTTTGTTAATTTACTATGTATTTAAATGGTAAAATAATTAAAAATATTTAATTTCTAAAATTATCGAAAAATGACTTACACATTTATTTTAAAAGATAATTTAAGTGGATTTATATGTTTAATATATCGGAGAATCAATGCTAAAAATTACTTATCAATCCAAATAGCGGTTATTGTTATTAAATTTTGCATATGTAGATTCAAAATACAAAGGTAGCTGTACCGTTATTATTTAACAAAATTAATTGATTTATTCGAAATCTAACAATTTATTATCACAACTTTTTTATTGAAATAGTATTATTTTTCCCCGTGGAAACATATTAACCACAAAAATGTAACAGAAGCTATTATTCTGAAACATTAATATTTTATAATTTTTCCTGAAGTAAATTTTCAGATTATGTATTTAATAGGTATTTCTTTCAGTTTTATGATAATTTCCTAAATTGTTGTTTATTAATTAAAAGCATAAAACGTTTTACATCTCTAACTGCTATTAGAAAATCAACGCTACTTTCTGTTAAATTATTCAAATTATTTATTTACTCAAACAGCCAATCTATTATAGAAGTACGAAAATCTGAGGATATGGCAATGGTGCATAGAAGGTAATTGCTTTTCCTTGAAATCGTAATGTATGGAACGCCAGTAGTAGCTATCCAGTTTACCCATAATAAAAAAAGGTAAGACAAACTGAAAGAGAGAAGAGCTACATCGAGATGAATTAAATTTACTGATAGCCATACCCTGAAGGCTTACACTACCGCATGACTCGCCCCTTATGCTTCTGTGTCTGGCACAATTTACCATTGCACATTATACTGATGCCTGGCATGAATTTGATTCACCTGAATCAACAATAAAAAGGTGAAAAACCGCTTTCTCAAATAAGTATTAGTCATTATGACGCTAAATAAAACAATAAGGTAGCATTTTGCGACGGTTTGTGTTTTAAACATATATACAAATTATACATACTGTATATTGGAACACAAAATGTAGTAACATACATGTCAGCTACTCTTACAAGCCATATTATTTTCACGAAAAATTTCACAAAAATAACATCCTGATCATTTTAAATCAAGCCCATCTATTAGAAGAGTTATTAAGGTGTATGAATATATAAGTTCCGCAGCTTTTCAATGTATTTCAGTAGCAAAATTATTCAAAAATCACAATTTAAAAAATTATCAAAAACATAACTTCTCCTTTATTTTAAAAGATAATTTAAGTGGATTCATAAGTAGAATGCATAGGAGAATCTAAGCTAAAAATTACTTATCAACCCACTTAACGTTTAATATTAGTATATTTTCCATATGTAGATTCAAAATACAAAGGTAGCAATACCGTCACTATTTAACAATTTATAATTGATTTATTCATAATTTAGCAATTTAAAAAACATGCAGTTTTAATTAAATAGATATTAATTCTTCTCAATAAAACAATTAATGGGTGGGTATGCGAAATATACTGTATACCGTAATATGATTTGCAAACATGAATATTAAACAATTTACATGACTACGAATTGTATATCGTCTTTGTACTGTATATCAAGCAATAAAGTCAATTATTATATTATTAATTGGCAACAAAGATCAATTATTTTATTCCAAACTTGGATTCTATTGCAAGGGATTGATTTGACCGCACTGGTGTTGAACTACAGATCGATTTCTCTACGATTTCTCGCGAACTCTTTCATTTTCTGTGACAGTTTACTGTGCGCGATATTGCTCTCGAAGATCAGCTCTCGAACCGCGGAGAAACTTCGTGGTTTTCTTTATAGACGTGGTCCTCTCTGAAGCTGATAATTCCACTTCCAACAGGCTAAATATGGGTGTTATTGAAGTTATTGACGGTAGAGCCTTATTTCGGGAATGGCAGTTCATAGAGGTTTAATAATCGGCGCAGAATCAGTTAAATAATAGTTGTTATAATTGTTCATAATTTTATATTTTGATTGTATAAAGGTTGGCTGGCAGCTGACAATGGCTAATTGTACATTGTATATATTATTAAACTTACTCTAGAACGAAATAATTAATTCTTAATAATTCAGATACGGCAGACTTTCGACGCGACGACAGAAATCATCCCCCCTCCTAGTGGAAAATCGGCGCTGATTACTCCCAAAATTAAAACTGTACTATTGACTTTAGTTTATTGTTTTGGTTAGAATGACGCATCACTGCAACCCGCTCTTTTCCCTAGTAGATAATTTAACATTGCAACAAGATATAAATATAAATGAGGACTACTTGCGCCAATGTTTATGTTTGATTTAATGGTGCAAATTGATTGCAAACATATTTTAATAATAATATTAATAATAAATAATTAGTAATCTAATATGAAGCTGTTACAAATAATATTTAAGTACAATATTTACTTTACGTGCTAATAAATTCCTTTCCCAAGCCAATATTTTTCTTACTACAAACCACATAACAGCATTTGGTTAATTAAATGCAGCTTATTTACTGTTCTCTGATTGGGCGAGACCAGACGTCTATTAAATGGTTGGCGTATAAGACATTTAAGGAAAGGTGGGTTGACTCATTGTATTGTGTTATCAAGGTGTAGGGCCTACGTACACCTTATGTGTTATGCATTGTATTGTGCATTCTGTCCAATTGTTCGTTGCCAAGCAACCACATACAGTCATAATAAACTCGAATAAATAAACAACCTGTTAGGCCTACCAAATGCAGTACAGCAGTAGTAGCCTCTCCTCTACTACCACTACCACACATCAACAGATGGGCTTGAGTTGGTATTTATTTTTTTATTTACAGTTTGTTGGTAGTAGGCCCACTGTAGTACATACAGTAGTCGATGTTGAAGCGCAGGCGATCAATGAAGGCACTTTTGGCGCTACTTTAATGTGAGATTCAATTACAATCTGCCTTTCGCTCTGGCGAAACACACTCGGAATACCCATACCCAATGCTGAACTTTTCAACTGTTTCGAGACATCTGATTACGATTCTTCTACGACCTGCCGTCCTGAATAAGACTTCGCTATCAAAAAAATGTGGTCTTGGCCTGGAAGAGTTCGCTAGAAATCGTAGATAAATTGTTATGTAGTTCACAGCGTGATGGCCCACCCCCTCCCGATAATTTCTTCATATTTTAATAATAATTTTAAACTAAAGATAATTTCTTCGATTGAGTGTTTGGAATAAATGTATACGCACGTATACTGAGCGGCCCGGAGGCTGACCTCTCAGCATATGGATTCTGTCGCGCCGCCGTAACGAACATGCACACACAGACTCCAAGAACAGATGGGATTGGAGGATGAAAACCAATAATGACTTACATCAACCAACAAACTGCCGTCTAATGTAATACACAGTCGCCTAAGCAGACAACTCACAATCACATCCTGATCGCAACCTGGGAAATTGTTATATATTGTTGGTACTGCTACCTTTGTATTTTGAATCTACATATGCAAAATTTAATAATATTAATCGTTAGTGGGTTGATAAGTAATTTTTAGCTTTGATTCTCCATATATTAAACTTATAAATCCACTTGAAATATATTTTAAAATAAAGGGGAAGTTATCTTTTCGATAGTTTTTGAAATTTAAATTTTTTAATTATTTTACTATTGAAATACATTGGAAAATTAACAGACTTAATATTCATACACCTTAATAACCGTTATAATAGATGGGGTTGATTTAAAATTATCTGGATGTTATTTTTGTGGAAATTTTCGTAAAATAATATGGCTTGTAAGAGTAGCTGACATGTATGTTACATTTTGTGTTTCATATATTTATAATTTATATAATGTTTAAAATACAAACCGTCGCAAATGCTACCTTATTGCTTTATTTAGCGTTATTGACTAATACTTATTTGGGAAAGCGATCCAGCAACATACTATACATTGGCTTATATTAGAAGCGAAAT
>JAUCBJ010003718.1:0-62400 GCA_032718475.1 Nemertoderma westbladi
AATTAATATATACCGGTATTAATTAATATATACCGGTATTAATTAATATAATTAATATATACCGGTATTAAATAATATAATTAATATATACCGGTATTAATTAATATAATTAATATATACCGGTATTTCTAGAGTGAAATACATACAACATTATCTTATAATATAGAGGTAGATTAGACATTAACTGCGTATTATTGTTTTCACGTAGCGGTATATACATCCATTGGTATATATATTTATGGGAAATAACGTTTTTGTTAAGTGTAAACGCTATCATGTCAACAACAAACAGCTGACAACGACAAAAATGAAACTGTAACCTGTGCTCTTGACTCTTGTTTTGGTTAGAATAGCCTTCCAATGTAACTTGTACCTTTCCCTTAATGAGTAATTAACTCTAATTTATTAAATAATTTAACTAATTAGATTAGCGTTAATGGTGTAGATGGTATTGTACCAACGCTATACGGTACCATGAGTTACATCAGGTTAACTCCAATTCATGTAACTCGTGCCGGTATTTGTAATATATCTATCTATATGTACTTTTATGTCAGCCTGTCTGGAAGTTTCCTTGTGTTTTGTTTTCCATATAACATTTCAAACATTTTCTAATTCAAAGCAATTGGTCTACTAACCGATCTCAGTAAATAAAAGTTACATATATTTGCCGTGTTTGTAGTGAAGCTTGCGTGACACTTTGTGATAAAGGGGGAGGGGTCAAAAATCGGGAAAATTAGCGTGACATACTTTATGAAGTTGGCTTATTATACTTAATGATTACTTAATACCGGTACTTGAATGATCCCGTATTAAACACAAACACAACTTACCTAACAATAATATAAAACGATGGGTTTGATAATTCTAAATAATATGGACATTGGTCATGGTCAATAAACGTGGCTCAAAGCGTTGCAAAATACTTTTTTTTATTTCTTGCCGAACCCCAATATATTATATACCATTGGAATCGTCTTTTTGAGCTCTTTCCAGATCTGGCCAAAATATATAAATATACTCAAGTCAAGTCTAAAAGTTTTAATGGCGAAATAACGCTAAATGCTATCCAAGGTAAACATGGGTTCAAGGTATACATGGGTTCAAGGTATACATGGGTTCAAGGTATACATTTTGTGTACCAAGGTATAGATTGGTTAAATTTTCAAGGTATACGTTTTGTTTACCAAGGTAAACGTTTTGTTTACCAAGGTAAACGTTTTGTGTACCAAGGTATACGTTTTGTGTACCAAGGTATACGTTTTGTGTAGCAAGGCATTCTTCGTTTTGTGTACCAAGGTACGTTTTGTGTACCAAGGTATAAGTTTTGTGTACCAAGGTATACGTTTTGTGTACCAAGGTATACGTTTTGTTTACCAAGGTAAACGTTTTGAGTACCAAGGTATACGTTTTGTTTACCAAGGGATACGTTTTGTGTACCAAGGTATACGTTTTGTGTAGTGTACCAAGGTATACGGCATGTGTACCAAGGTATACGTTTTGTGTAGCTAGGTATACGTTTTGTGTACCAAGATACGTTTTGTGTACCAAGGTATACGTTTTGTGTCCAAGATACGTGTTGTGTAGCAAGGTATTCTTCGTTTTGTGTACCAAGGTACGTTTTGTGTACCAAGGTATAAGTTTTGTGTACCAAGGTATACGTTTTGTGTATCAAGGTATACGTTTTGTGTACAAGGTATACGTTTTGTGTAACAAGGTATACGTTTTGTGTACCAAGATACGTGTTGTGTAGCGAGGTATTCTTCGTTTTGTGTAACAAGGGATACGTTTTGTGTAGTGTACCAAGGTATACGGCATGTGTACCAAGGTATACGTTTTGTGTAGTGTACCAAGGTATACGGCATGTGTACCAAGGTATACGTTTTGTGTACAAGGTATACGTTTTGTGTACCAAGATACGTTTTGTGTAGCAAGGTATACGTTTTGTGTACCAAGATACGTGTTGTGTAGCAAGGTATTCTTCGTTTTGTGTAACAAGGTATACGTTTTGTGTACCATGACACGTTTTGTGTAACAAGGTATACGTTTTGTGTACCAAGATACGTTTTGTGTACCAAGGTATATGTTTTGTGTACCAAGGTATACGTTTTGTGTACCAAGGTATACGTTTTGTGTACCATGACACGTTTTGTGTAACAAGGTATATGTTTTGTGTACCAAGATACGTTCTGTGTACCAAGGTATATGTTTTGTGTACACGTCCGTAACACGAATACCCCCCCCCCCCCCCTGAACGCGTGTCTTTATGAACGCCCCCAAAGTTATTTTGCCAAATCAGAATACCGTTATAATTCATTTACCGGTAAATAAATTATAACGGTATTCTGATTTCAAGCCTGGAGATACTTGAGTTAAATACGTGGCACATCACGTACAGTAACTAAAGTCCATGTTAGATTGAAATCACTTCACTATAGTATAGTGGGACTGTTAAACGCCTACCGTGTGTTAATTGCATTGTATACCTTGAAAACATTGTTGAAGCTTGGCGTGTTGCTGTCCCATTGTTTATCACACTGATAAGAGAATACCTTGAACATTATAATATGTATAATGAGCTAAAACTGTCTGCCTTGTTGGTATAAAAATGTCTACCTTGGAACGAACAAACTCTTTCACTTCCAAGGGATACAAATTCCAAGGGATACCGTCTTTTACCAAGGTATACCAATATACTGCAGTATCATAGAAATGGGAAGGGCAGCGACAATTTATCTTAGCCAACACAAAGTATCCTTACTGACCAATGACAATATACATTTAAAAAGGACCCGAGATATTTACTGTAACCGAATTAATAAAAATTACGCGAAGGTTTCAACTTCTACGGAAGTAAATCCTTCTGTTAGCGTCGCCAGTTCGCGGGGAATATCTGCGAGGATGGCGGTCAGAGACTTTTGACAACGCAACGCGGTTATTCTAACTGCGGGGTTTGCGGACCAGCAGTCCCGCATGAGTTCCGCCAGTCTCCGCAGGATGTCGTCCGTCTCCCAATGGGTCGACATGGTTGGTCGACGGCCTTCCACGCAGACTACACGACGCAGCTGCTCGTACGAGGGTTCCGACATTCCGACTAGGTCCTGGTACGGTTGAATGCAGTCGGAAAATGGCCCGGAGACGGCTCGGGTTCGCTTCGCAATCTCCCAGACAACCAAGCCGAGAGCGTAGACGTCGGCCCGTCGGTAGGAGTCTATCCCTCGCATGGGGACCCTGTCCAGCACTTCCGGGGCCATGTAGCGACGGGTCCCGGCCCGGTTGTCGTTGTCCGGGATGACCACCGTGTGAGTGGACAGCTCGTGCACTACCGCCAATCCCAGATCTGCGATACAGCACTCCCGTCCGGAGTCCTTGACCAATACGTTGGTTGACTTGAGATCCCGATGGGCAATCCCCGGTTTACACTCGGGTATATCCGAGTGGAGATGGGCTAATCCACGGGCGATACTAGCGGCCATGGAGAGAGATACTAGCAAAGAGAGCGAGTGAGTCTGCAAGTATCCGTAGAGCGAGCCGTTAACATGGTATTCCGTAATCAACCACAACTCAGTTTTGATTCCGGTGTCTTTGAAATCGGCGGCGATGAAACCGAGGATGTTTGGATGCCGGATCGTCGTTGTTCCGTAAATCTCTACTTCACGTCGGAAACTCGCCTCGTCTCGAGAGGAGAAAATCTTGACGGCCACGTCGTTCTCTGCGCGCCAGGAGCCACACCAGACCTCCCCGTAGCGGCCGCGCCCGATTGGGTCCCCCAGTCGGATCTGCCGCGCGATCGTCCGCTGTAGGAGGAGCGGGAACCCGGATCCGCTGCTGGAGTGAGCCAAGTCGGTCCCGGCGCGAGTAGACGCTGTGTCCTCAGCCGCAGCCGCTAGCAACAGATCGCTACGTCGTAGTGACGGCCGATCCCGCCAGCGTTTAATAGCGGTACCCGCAGGAAAGCGTACCGGCTTGCCGAATAGTCGGCAACACAAAAGGCCGAGGAAAATAAAGAGAAACAAACCAGCGATGGGAATAACAATAACTGAAACAAAATATGGTTTATTTGAGATGTCGGTGATTGGAGTAGTTGTAGTGTTACCGGTAGTAGGTGGTGGTCTGGTTGTAGTCAACTCAACGAAAGGATACTCATTAATATCAATTTCTTCATTGCAATAATCGTATTCGTTGCAACATCTAGTTACCAGTTTATCAGAGGTAAATGGACAACGCGGATGTTTAATTCCAGCGAAATCAATATAGCAGCCCAGCGATAACTGTACTTGATTGGATTTATTTTTGGCTTTACGTGAAAAGCAGTAACCATTAGTTGCAGAGTTAACGAGGCACTCCGAAATCTCTCCATTGCAATTACCGTGATTCTCGGGGAAACACTTGCATTTAATCATATTTGTTTTCGATTACACTGTCTGACTGTACTGCTGTACGTACAGTAGGCCTACCGTACCTACCCTACAGCTACAACACTGTACTGCGGATAAAAAGACAGTCAGACAGTAGGCCTACACCATACACAGCAGTCTGGCAGTAAGACGTTCATACTTCATATCACTCACTCAAGGACTACTATACTAAAGGACAAGGACTGGCACAGCAATAATCCTGAATCCGGACCGGACCCCGCTAGCGGCAGAGCGGGGTAGGGTGCATTTCAGTTAGGAACACAACGCCCGATTTTGTCCTTTTGAACGCCAGAACCAATCGTGCTGCATTTTCCCCATAGACGAACATAGGAAAAAATGAGAACGCTAAGCGCATTTGATACAAAATTGTCGCATTTTAAAATTTATACCACTGAATTCCTTGCAAAATATAATGACATTTCGGGTCCTACGAATTACCTAAAAAAACACAATATTACCCAAAAAAACACATAAATTCACAAAAAAAACTCAAAAACACAAAAAATTACACAAAAATACACAAAAAAACACAAAAAAAAACACAATATTACCCAAAAAAACTACCCAAAAAGACAAAACTTTTATTCATAAACAACAGAACAATGCTTCTTCTATCTGTCTATAAGATTTAGGTTAACTGTAAGAAAGAGTTTCACTTTTCAGCTTTCGATTTTCACTTTTTTCAAAATATTTACTTTGTTCATTTGAAGATTAATTTAATGACCTACTGCCGCCGGTAGGCCTACCCAGACTGCCAGACAGCATACAAAACCAGATTTCTTAATTAATGGAAAGGAGCAGGTTACAGTAGCAGGCTTTTCTAACCAAAACAAACGATAGCCAAATAACACAGGTTACAGTCTAATTTTTTCAACCGGCTGATGGTTGGCCTACCTACTGACCTACGGTAACGGTACTGTACTGCTACTTACTGACTTAGCTGATTCGGAGTCGGACATCGTATTGCTTTGCTAGGGTAGGACTAAAAACCCAAACGGTACGCCAAACGGCTGAACTGTGGAATACGGAGTTCGGACTCATTCATATCACAATCGGTGTGGCGAAAAGATCTGGAAATACAATTTACGAAGATTGTGAAGAAAAACGGAAAGAAAATATTTGACTTAAATGCTTAATTAATTAAGTAAAACCTGAATTAATGTTCTGCATGCCTAGATGTGCTGATATAGGCTGGTACCGGTACAAAGTACTTTCTGTTTCTCAGTATAACTCCATAAATCTGTGTGTAGGTACTGTTTGGGTCAGTTCCAATATTTTGATGATAAAATCGTCACAACGGAGGTTATATTTGCCACAACGGGGAAACAATCGCCACAACAGATGTTATAGTTGCCACAACGGAGGAAACAATCGCCACTACGTGAGGTTATAGTTGCCATAACGGGGGAAACAATCGCCACAACAGATGCTATAGTATAGTTGCCACAACGGAGGATACAATCGCCACAACAAATGCTATAGTTGCCACAACAGGGGAAACAATCGCCACAACGGATGCTATAGTTGCCACAACGAACAACGAAGGAAACAATCGCCACTACGGGGGTTATAGTTGCCACAACGGGGGAAACAAATTGCCACAATGGATGCTATAGTTGCCACAACGAAGGAAACAATCGCCACTACGGGGGTTATAGTTGCCACAATGGGGGAAACAAACGCCACAACGGATGCTATAGTTGCCACAACGGAGGAAACAATCGCCACTACGGGGGTTATAGTTGCCAAAACGGGGGAAACAATCGCCACAATGGATGCTATAGTTGCCACAACGGAGGAAACAATCGCCACTACGGGGGTTATAGTTGCCACAACGGGGGAAACAATCGCCACAACATATGCTATAGTTGCCACAACGGGGGAAACAATCGCCACAATCAGACAATGGATGCTATAATTGCCACAACGGGGGAAACAATCGCTACAACGGATGCTATAGTTGCCACAATGGAGGAAACAATCACCACTACAGAGGTTATAGTTGCCACAACGGGGGAAACAATCGCCACAACATATGCTATAGTTGCCACAACGGGGGAAACAATCGCCACAACGGATGCTATAGTTGCCACAACGGAGGAAACAATCGCCACTACGGGGGTTATAGTTTCCACAACGGGGGAAACAATCGCCACAACATATACTATAGTTGCCACAACGGGGGAAACAATCGCCACAATGGATGCTATAGTTGCCACAACGGGGGAAACAATCGATACAACGGATTCTATAGTTGCCACAACGAAGGAAGCAATCGCCACTACAGAGGTTATAGTTGCCACAACGGGGGAAACAATCGCCACAACATATGCTATAGTTGCCACAACGGGGGAAACAATCACCACAACGGATGCTATAGTTGCCACAACGGAGGAAACAATCGCCACTACGGGGGTTATAGTTGCCACAACAGGGGAAACAATCGCCACAACATATGCTATAGTTGCCACAACGGGGGAAACAATCGCCACAATGGATGCTATAGTTGCCACAACGGGGGAAACAATCGATACAACGGATTCTATAGTTGCCACAACGAAGGAAGCAATCGCCACTACAGAGGTTATAGTTGCCACAACGGGGGAAACAATCGCCACAACATATGCTATAGTTGCCACAATGGGCAGATGGGGAAAACAATATAACCACCGTTTGGGTCCGTTTGGGTACCTTTTGGGTCCGTTTGGGTTTTTAGTCCTACCGCTTTGCTATGTATGGCCTATTCAATATCTAACCTAACCAAAATACTAAAATCGCACTAACCGATACCGAAACACATGGGAACACCAACTGACCAATAACTCAGTTTATACCGGTACCTTTTTATAGAATATAAATTATTTTTGACTTTTTGGTAAGTTTTTTGGGTAATATTGTGTGTTTTTGTGTTTTTTTGGGTAAATTTTTGTGTTTTTTTGTATTTTTTTTGTGTTTTTTTTTTGTGTATTTTTGGGTAATTTTGTGTTTTTTTTTGGGTAATTCGTAGGACCGTGCCGTGACATTTCACCTCGTAAGAAAAAAATTGCTTACGGAATGAAAAGTTATCTCACTTTTAAAATATTATCAGAATTAGGCCTAATGGAACGCCAAATTATGTCCACAGAAAGAGGAACGCCAGATTATGTCCTTGGAGTGTTTATTGATTGACAGTCAGACAGTAGGTATCCTGTGCTGAGCGCTGTAATAGGTGCGAGACTGATCTAGGCTAATTATAAAGGGATGGCTTGGCTATGGCTGGGTTGACTATTTGTAAGGTATAACTTACTGACGAAGTGTGAAGCGAATTCGTTGTCGAATTGGGTCGGAAGCTGCGGGAATTCTACTGTTCTACGGGAGTAAACCGCAGCGGCCCGGTGACTACGGATGGATACTACTGGGATAAGCAGGTATTTCGATCGAGTTTCTCGTATTCTCGATGCTCGAGGCGGATAGAGAGTTGGTTGTGTTGGGCGGTGTTGGGCGGTGTTGTTCAATTCTATCAAACATATTAAATAATTGGTAAAATACTAAAAACACACCAGATAAAGATACTGAGCTTATGGTAAAGAGATAGGCCGAACTTACAATTTCCAAATAGATTGTTCATATAATAAATATATTTTTGGTATTTGATTTCAAGATAGGGGGGGGGGGGGGGGGGGGGGGGGGGAACTGGACGCAATAAAAATTCATCCCTCTCCAGGGGAAATTGGACACAAATAACAACAGCTGATTACTCTTAAAAATAAAACTGTAACCTGTTCTATTGTGTTTACTTTATTGTTTTGGTTAAAATAACGTGCCACTGTAACCTGCTCCTTTCCCAAAATTTAGAAATTAATATTGAGGCGGGATATTAATTCGCCAAGGGATTTGCGTCCAGTCCCACCCCCCTCCTATCTCTTGATTTCACTAAAAAATAGAATACATTGCATTTTACTGTTATAATTACTGTATTGAATAAAATAATTAATTTATTGTTTATTAAACCGTGCTAAGCACGTTGAACTGGAGCTCTAACAATTCCCCACTAGCGGCAGACAGGAACTGTAAAAGTCTCTGTAGAATTTCTAATTAAGCAATGCTCTTAGGTAACTACTACTAAATTTCAGATGAATCTGATCGTTGGTTCTATAATTACAGCTATTTTTACGTTTCTGTTAATTCGCCCCCTAGCGGCAGACCAGGGAACTGTAGAAGTCTGTCTGTGTGTAGAATTTCTAAATTTTTTTAAAGACTACAAGTGTACCAAGTTTGGTTCCATTTCATCCATGATTGACCGACTTATTAGCGTTCAAACATTCCTGCCACGAATAAAAGCTGCAGGAACTCTAGCGATAATTAATTAATTAATTATTAAATACTGTTTCAATTAAATTACTTACGAAAATCTAGTCATCTTCTTTTAAATATGGACCCTGCATTCGTGGAAAATATAATATTTGATAATTCAGCAGTCAGCCTACGCTAATTTCACAGCAAAGTCCTTGTCATGGCCTGTGTGTAGTAGGCCATGGTACCACCCTACTACCGGCTGACCGGTGGCAACTAGCACTTCAGCACTTGCACAGCAACAGCACTACCGGCGATACACAGGTTGGAATTTATGTAGAGTTTGCTCAACAGTACAGATATAAAATAGTTATCTAAATTATATATATTACTATTGACAAGTATTGAAATATATACCGTTATTCATGTTATCAGTATTTGCAACATCTGACATTGAAGAGGTGAGAGAAGATGAATACCGGCACTCAACAAAACCAACGCTTATCACAGGTCGGTATGGTTACCTCGAAACCGGCGCGACTGTCCACTCGAATACAACTTCAAAACACAAACGCCAACAATAAACTGAAAGCGAATCGAACGTTTTCAGAAGAATCTGTCATTGGGACGAAGAAAAGGAAGCCGAAACCACGGGAATGGACCACAGCTAAGATTGAATGCTCTCCATTGTCAGAGTTCCTGGACCGAAATTGAAACACCAATTGCCGATGGGCTTGATCTCTCAAACCAAAACTTCCTCTGCGGGTTTTGCGCGGCAGTAAAGATTGAAAGTCTGGAAGCTGGCATCCCTAGGTATTATTATTATAAAGAGCGTCAGCCTGCGTTTAATAAATATATTTTAATACAAAACAGGTCGAACGCAAAGAGGCTTATAATGAAGACGAGTACTGCATTGATTATATTCCTATAAACCACCTGGCTTTGCATATTGAACGTGCGTTTGGAAATAAGTTCGTGCTACCCTTCCGTGGGTGGTAGATGTCGCGGTTATGTATTGGTGGGTGGGAAGGGAGGGGGGGGGGGGGGGGTGCAGATTAAAAGGGGTGAACACGTACTGTCCCCCTTTCTTTGATTAATTGGTGGTGTGGGTTAATCTCTCATAACCTGATACAGTCGCACAATTTTAATTTGTATCTCATAACTGGGCCTCGTGCTGCGCGAAGGCCCCACGAACGTGTTTGCTTGTATTACATCAAATAGATGTTGGTTTGACTATTGGCTGATTGGAGTGAGATCCAATGTTGAGCTTTAGTGTATACCCTCCAGGGGCTTTTCCTTTCCTTATGAGGGGCTTTAACCTTTAAGGCATAATTTGTAACTTGGGTGTAAGGTTAGGCAAAGAAGCAATTAATGGTAATCGGTAACCAATAGTGAGTGCCTGTGCCGTGTGCCATGTATCTTTGGCCAGATAGATTAATGTTTTCAGTTTTTATTCAGTTTATTTTGTGTGCCATTTTAATGTATAATGTCATAAATTTTAAATTATATTTTGTGACTACGTTGGCCCACAGCGGCCATACGTAAAAACGTTAATTGCATGACTTCCATTAAAGTATTTACGCGGATTTCTGCAACAATCATGTAAATAAATTAATAGATTAATACATTTGGGCAGCTTTGAAGTACACCTTCCAGCCTTCTTATTGAGACCTATATAAATAAAATAATGTGATTAATTATTGTGAATTCATTCACAATAATTAACTTAATTAATATAATATAAGTTAATTAATTACCGGTAATTATTAAGTAATTACATATTTCCGGATATAACTGACTGACTGAATAAGTTAGGTTTGGCTTATGTTGTGCGCGTGCTTCATCCTTCATGTACATCAGAGCTAAAAAGTCTATGCTGGTAAAATGTAAAATAACGATAGCTATGCTCAACCCACCTGCCTCCTTCTGCACTGGATAGTGGATACATACTGCCTCTTTAGTTCAAAGGGCAAACGGAATTCATACTGCTACACCGCACACCATCTTAAACCAGGCCAGACATTAAGCCAATCAGCCAATAGGTTTCCATTCCACTGCTCCAGGCTACGCTGAGCTGCAGCCAGGCTGTACCCTGTTCCTGTACAGATCTGCATATCACAGATTAGGCCGCTGTCACTCAAAATACCTACTGTGATAAAAATGGGACGCCCGATTATGTCGGGCAATGCTTCATAAATATGGAACGCGGTGGAGACGTGCTGACTGGCTGATGGCGGCGGAAACGGGAAGTGGGAAGACCGGGGCATTCTGTATCCCGATACTACACTACAGCTGGTCCATGAAACTCTACGGTACAAACTCCGAGATGGAAAATCGGTGGGAAATCGGGGGGAAGGACTGCCGAGATTCGATATTGTCCGTTTCCAATAACCGCCCTTTCAACATCTCTTTGTTTGGTTCTAACTACATCTATCAAAAGCTTGACAATTTCAGTCACGGGCCGAGGCTTCCAATCGAACGCTTGTTTGAAGACGTGATTTGGCTGATTCGTTATACAGTATTGTTATCCCAGAATTGATCAACTACACCGGACTGTTTCGGTTCCCATACAGAATTTGATAACATCGGAAGTACTTTACTTCTCATGTATTTTTTGAATGTTGCTGGTAGTTTTTTCGATAACAGTATCAGAACGTTTCTGAAACAGTGAAAGGTTATATCATTTTTATACTTAAATGAATACCCTGAATCTGTAGAACTAGGAAGTACTAGGAAGAATAGGATAGTACTGAGTGTTGACGTCATGGCTGGCGTCACCACGGTGCAACATACTGATAGGCTGCTACATCGCAACGTGAACAATCTATCGCCGGATTTTCGAGCGGATTCCCCTACATGGCGCCATCCCAGCGCTGCTGCAAGTGTCGCAGCGGCTCTTGCCGAGGGTGCAAGTGTGCTTGTGCGGGAGTTCCCTGTTCCTCCTGCAAACCTCTGGAGCAGAACTCGTGCGCGAACAGGCCGAGCTCACCCGATCCAGATAGTCTCGCGATGCCCCCGAGGTACAGCGGTTCCGCGGGCCACGGGGTTCTCGACTATCTGGTATCCAACTCCCCCAGATGGAAACCGCATCAAGCCACAGCGGACCTTGCGCATAACGGCTATGTAACCCCGGAAGTTATAAACTCAACCCTGGAGGAGCTCGACGACCTAATGGACCAGACTCTAACGCCAGGAGAATTCGATCCGGACTGCACATTAACCCCGCAAATTGGCGCTGGATCCCCGGCCCCCTCATCGGGTCCCCCAATGTCGGTGTCTTACCAGTCGGGTCCCCCAGTTCCAGGTGTCGGTTATTCCGTCCCAACCAGTACGGATGTTGATTATCCCGTCCCTACCAGACCGGGTGTCGGTCATTCTGCCCCTACCAGTCCGGGTGTCGGTCATTCTGCCCCTACCAGTCCAGGAGTCGGTCATTCTGCCCCTACCAGTCCGGGTGTCGGTCATTCTGCCCCTGCCAGTCCGGGTGTCAGTCATTCTGCCCCTACCTGTCTGGGTGTCGGTCATTCTGCCCCTACCAGTACAGGTGTCGGTCATTCTGCCCCTACCAGTCCGGGTGTCCGTTATTCCGTTCCAACCAGTCCAGGTGTCGGTCAGTCGGTCCCTATCAGTCAGGTTGTTGGTCTTTCTGCCCCTACCAGTCCAAGTGTCGGTTATTCCGTCCCAACCAGTCTAGGTGTTGGTCAGTCGGTCCCCATCAGTCCGGGTGTTGGTCATTCCGTCCCGACCAGTTCGGGAGTCGATTATCCTGTCGCTACCAGTCCGGGTGTCGATTATCCCGTCCCTACCAGTCTGGGTGTCGGTCATTCTGACCCAACCAGTCCGGGTGTCGGTTATTCCGTCCCAACCAGTCCGGGTGTCGATTATCCCGTCCCTACCAGTCCGGGTGTCGATTATCCCGTCCTTACCAGTCCGGGTGTCGGTCAGTCGGTCCCTATCAGCCAGGTTGTTGGTCTTTCTGCCCCTACCAGTCCAGGAGTCGGTCATTCTGCCCAAACCAGTCCGGGTGGCGGTTATTCTGCCCCTACCAGTCTGGGTGTCGGTTATTCCGTCCCAACCAGCCCAGGTGTTGGTCAGTCGGTCCCTATCAGCCAGGTTGTTGGTCTTTCTGCCCCTACCAATCCGGGTGTCGTTTATTCAGTCCCAACCAGTCCGGGTATAAGTCAGTATGTCGGTCAGTCTGCCCCTACCAGTCCGGGTGTCGGTTATTACGTCCCTACCAGTCCAGGTGTCGGTCAGTCGGTCCCAGTCGTCCCTATCAGTCCGGTTGTCGGTCTTTCTGCCCCTACCAGTCCGGGTGTCGGTTATTCCGTCCCTACCAGTCCGGGTGTCGGTTATGCCGTCCCTACCAGTCCAGGTCTCGCTCAGTCGGTCCCAGTCATCCCTATCAGTCCGGTTGTCGGTCTTTCTGCCCTTACCAGTCCGGATGTCGGTTATTCCATCCGAACCAGCCCAGGTGTTGGTCACTCCGTCCCTACCAGTCCGGGTGTCAGTCAGTATGTCGGTCATTCCGTCCCTACCAGTCCAGGTCTCAGTCTTTCCGTCCCTATCAGTCCAGGTGTCGGTCATTCCGCCCCAACCAGTCCAGGTGTCGGTCAGTCAGCCCCTCACAGTCTGGGTGTTGGTCACTCCCTTCCTACCAGTGCGGGTGTCAGTCATTCCGCCTCTACCAGCCTTGGTGTCGATCATTCCATCCCCAACCCTCTGGGTGTCGGTTGTTCCGCCCCTTCTAGTCTGGACATCGGTTTGTCAGCTCCCACCAGTATCGGTGTCGGTCCAACGGTACGCACCAGCGCCCTCAGTACCCATTGTCCATCGTGCGCGCGGTTAGTGGCCATCAAAGCAAATGGTACTCTACGCATTCACGGACCAGTCTCCCAACGTTGCCCAGGGTCAGATCACCCTCCAGGAATGACAACTGGTCCCCCAACCCATTTGGGAAGCCAATCATCTGGTGAGACAGTGGAGCCATCAGACAGGGATATTATTAATCAGTTACAGGGATGTTACATCTCCGGGACGCCACCCACCGTTGCCACCGTCTCCGGGACGCCACCCACCAGCGCCGCCGTCTCCGTGACGCCACCCACCATCACCACCGTCTTGGGGCCGCCACCCACCAGCGCCACCGTCTCTGTGACGCCACACACCATCGCCACTGTCCTGGGGGCGCCACCCACCGCCGCCACCGTCTTGGGGTCGCCACACATCAGCGCCACCGTCTCTGTGACGCCACCCATCAGCGCCACCATCTCTGAGATGCCACCTATCAGCGCCACCGTCTGCGGGACGCCACCAATCATCGCCAACGTATCTGGGACGCCACCCATCATTGCCACCATCTCCGGGACGCCACCAATCAGCGCCACCGTCTCTGGGACGCCACCCATCATCGCCACCGCGTCTGGGGTGCAGCCCACTAAGCCAAAAACAACACAAAGTCGCCCAAAAGTGTCAGGTGTTGGTTCAACGCTTCTGCCAAACAGAAATAGGGCCAATGTTAGCGACATTCTTGACGAGTACTGGCAAGCGGGCCACCCATCAGGTCCGCTACACAGCGTGGACACCGACGGTCTAATGGAGAGAGCCTTTGGCGCACCGCTGCGGGAGAAGGGAGACCCACCGGACCTTATATTACACCAGTGGCGTAGAGTCACCCAGCTCCAGGGCTCTCGCTACAGACTCCCGGGTGGCTCTGTTGGTAGGGACGTGGTATCCTTGCTCGACAATGAGGCTAAGGCATTAGTAGCTGGACTTGGTCGTGGTGAATCATCAGCTCGTTCCGAACGTTTAATGCTGGTCGACGCGTTGATCACACATCGAGATCCAAAGATCGTTAAGGCGGCCGATATCCGCCGCCTAATCAGCCGCAGGGTGGCGTTGTGGCGCTCCGGCGAGATCGAAGCCCTCTTACAAGAGGCTGAGCGAGGCTCCCCTGGGCGCACTACAGGAAGGCGTGCAGGAACCCAACCCCCCAATTCGGATAAAGAACACACAGTCCGTGTGTTTACGAGACTAATGTTGGAGGGGAAGGTAAGAAACGCAGTCCGCTGGGTGACCGGTCGGGAGTCCGGAGGCGTGTTGGACCCAGAGTCCGATATCGAAGTTGGTCAGCAAAGAGTCAAAGTACTCGATGTTCTTCGGAATAAACACCCGGCTGCAGCGCCTCCCAATAGAGAATCATTAATACAGTGCTGCGAGCCGCCTCTCAAGGTCGACGTCGACGTGACGGCGGCGCACATCGAGGAGGTGGCCCGGCGCCTGCACGGTGGTGGCGGTCCCGCGGGTTGCGACTCCACACGCTGGCGGGATTATCTGCTCCGCTATGGCGCCCATAGTGAGCGCCTCCGAGACACAGTTGCTGCAATCACCCGGACTCTAGCGAATGTAGTTGTACCGTGGGAGTCTGTCCGGGCACTTATGTCTGGCCGACTGATCGCGCTGGATAAGTGTCCGGGTGTGCGGCCCATCGGAATCGGGGAGTGTCTCCGGCGTATAATGGCCCGCGCAATGGCCGCGATCACAGGGGATGACGTCACCATCACGTGTGGCAGCGAACAGCTGTCGGCGGGGACCTCCGCAGGAGTCGAGGCTGCGATACACTCGATGTCGTCGCTGTTCGAGGATAACAGTGACTCGGGTTGGGGGGTGCTACTGGTGGACGCGGCCAACGCGTTCAACTCGCTCAACCGGGTAGCTGCGTTGTGGAACGCGCGCTGCCTGTGGCCTCGATGCTCTACATTCCTGTTTAACAGTTATCGGGGCCACAGTATACTTGTCATGAAGGGGACTGATGCAATTATATTTAGCGCGGAGGGCGTTACCTAGGGCGACCCCCTTGCAATGCTGCTGTACGCCATCGGAGCCCTCCCGTTGATCCGGAGTTTACGGTCCCCTACAGTCCGGGAGAGTTGGTACGCCGATGATTCTGGCGGGGCGGGTGAACTCCCAGACTTACTGCGGTGGTTTGAGAAGCTGCTCAAACTCGGCCCAGCTTTTGGTTACTTTCCCGAGACGTCCAAATGCTACCTCGTAGTCGACCCCGAGTACGAGGACGAGGCTCGCAGAGTCTTCAGTGGCCACCAGATAAAGATTGTAACGGGACACCGGTTTCTCGGGGGGTTTCTCGGGAGTTCGGGAGAACGACGCCAGTATGTGCGGGCGAAGGTGGCTGCGTGGGTAGAGGCGACGGACGCACTGGCGACGATGGCTGAATCCCAACCACAGGCGGCCTTCTCCGCCATGGTCTGCTCGTTGCAGCGTGAGTGGGCGTATCTCCAGAGGGTCACCGTCGACTGCGAAGAGGAGTACGCCATTCTAGAGACAGCCATCGCCCAAAGATTCCTTCCTGCAGTGATCGGAGGAACCATAACTCCGACAGAACGAAAACTGTTTAGTTTGTCCCCACAACGAGGAGGTCTAGGACTGCGAAATCCGGTAGCCGAGGCAAAACCGTCATACCTCGTATCCTTGCACGGGACCCGGTTCCTGAGTGGTGCGATGGCCGGCACCGAGGAATTCGACCTCCCAACCCACCGGGACTGCTTGGCGAAGGCGAGGAAGGTCGACCGAGACGACCGGAAACTGACCGAGATCTCAGAGTTCGAGGAGGCACTGGGGGCGATGACCGAACGCCGCTGCCGCACTATCCGCCGAGCGGCGGAGTACAAAACCGGTAGCTGGATCTCGTCGATTCCCCGGGCGGACCTCCAGTACGATCTATCCCCACGTGAGTTTCGTGATGCGATCGCCGTGCGATACGGAAGTCCCCTCCTTGGAGTACACAGCCGGTGCGACGGATGCGGGGCTGCCTTCGACCTGAACCATGGGTTGAACTGTAAGAAGGGCGGCCTTGTCATCCAGCGCCACAATGAGCTGAGAGACACTGTGGGCGACCTCGCGGCATTGGCGTTTGGGCCGCGCAATGTAATGCTGGAGCCAGTAGTAAGGGAGCAGTTGGAGGAAGGTGACGGGACAGGGCTGCGGTGCGATGTAGGTATTAGGGGCGCGTTTAACGTGCAGACTCAGGCGTTGATCGATATCAGGTCAACCAACCTTGACGCCGAGTCGTACGTTAACCGCGCTCCTATGACCGTTCTCGAGGCGGCGGAGGACGAGAAGAAGCGGCTATACGCGGCTGCTGTAGCAGCTCGTCGCGGCGATTTCTCTCCCTTCGTGGCTTCGTGCGACGGAGTGTTGGCACCGCAGGCCAATAGACTGCTCAGAGTCATAGCCACCAGACTCCATGCATCCTGGGGGAAACCCTACTGCCCTACGCGACAGTCATGGGATGGGTCCGGACGCGAATATTATTCGCCATCGTCCGTGGCACATCCCACTGTCTACGCGGATCCCGCATGCGGTGGCGCAGTGGCCTGGGGCTAGAGGACGGTGCTGGTCACCCCTCCATGGCGGATTAGAACAGTAGTACAGCAGCAAGTACTGAAGTAGCAAGTATGTAGGCCAGTTAGGCTAGGCAATAACAATTATTAATCACATGTAAATACGTTTTGAATTTCCCTCCAATATTTGTATCACTTGTTATTATTTAAACTGTAATTGCAATTGGTGATGGGTTTCACCCTATATGGGACAAAAACAACCTATTTGGGACAAATTTAAAGTGAAAGGTTATATCATCTTGAGAATCAATTGTCCCGACTGTATCAAATATCATTATGTGGTTAGAATCAGAACCAAATGCGGCCAGTGACACAGCGCACGATACAGGCAATTACCATCTCCAGTGACATACTGTATAACGGAGAACAGTCTTTTAAAATCCCTGAATCGAATTCCTTCAGTAACTTTGCGGCAGACTGATCTATCGGACTGATCTTGGTCGGAATCTTAACAGGCGGACATTTTTATGTCGTAAGTGTGCAACAGTAAATCTTCATTATTAACAGCTGTGAATAATTTCTCTTCCTTTGTCATCGAAACGTTATCGTTGATGCTAAAAAATAATAAAAAAAGTCATTTTAAAATCATGAATCATGAAATAAATAATTATTATATTAAATAATTATAAATTATTGTGGAAAGATTGGTGGTTGGGAATGTAGAAATATGGGATTTTAGGTGGGAACATTGGAACTTAGGGGTACGTACTGTCAGAATTACTATTGGGAGCCCAAAGGCTCCTCTGCTCATTGGAGCAGGTTGCTTCTACTGTAGTGTTGGTCTTTTTATTAACTCCAAAAAGACAAAAATTATGACAGGCAGTCAGTCAGACACATAAGGGGAAGGCATGGGCAGCGTTAAATAGTCTGTCCAAGATTTGGAAGTCCCACGGAACCTTAATGTTCGATTATTTAGGACAGCAGTAGAACCAGTACTCTTATATGGGAGTCCATACTGCGGGCTCTACGTTAGGGCACAAGTGATAGAATAATAGATATGATAGAATAAATAATAGAATGAGGGCCGAAATAAATATTTATTAGATGGGAAAACAACTTTTTTTTCATTATTCTCAAGGCATTTTATTTACCGAGCGTTAGCGAGGTTAATAAAGGGTCGAGAAAATATTGAAAAAAAAATTTCTACGTTTTTGTCCATGTATTATGTAATTTTATTCTTAAATTTGTACTTTTTTGTTGCTCAATTCTTTAATAAAACAGAGCGATACCGGTATACAGTACATTAGTGTTACAAAATATGTTACACTGTAGTATTTTACGATACTGCTTCCATAGTTACTGCGATTCCAATTATTGTACTCTTCAACTCTTGATGCTCCCTTACTCAATGTTAAATAATTTAGTGTTCTCGTGTATTTATTACGTTACTAGAGAGCCGCTTAACTACATAAACCAATATTGGATATTGTGTTCCATTTAGGGGTACGCCTTGCAGTTACAAAAGTTGCAATAACTTTTGAGTGTGTGAATGGATTTTGCTCAAATTACTTGCAAACCTTTATTTACAATCGATGCTCCTTGAACACATATAATAAATTTAAGATATTCCTCCAAAAATATTTTATTTTACTTTTTTCGCCGGGAAAAAAGTAAAATCAATATGGGTAACCTTTTTCCCTAGGGAAAAAAGTGAATCCTTTTCTCCCGAATTTGGGGTATATTCGAGCGAAAAAGGAACAATTTAAGAATAAAAGCTTTAATGTGCTAATTATGGCGAATCTAATTTTATTTATTTGTGGGGAATTATTTGTAGTTATATAGTTTACCTGTTTAGTTATATTGTACCGTTCTAATGCCCTTTGGAAGTCGCAAGTCCCGTCTTCTTTAAAACAACATCGAGTGCACCAAAACAGATTTCATCCAATATACAGTATTCTACGCTGGGCTGCTCTGCTATGCTGGCGGGATTATAGAAATCCTATTAATAGTGCTCCTGGCCATATTCTCAATTAGGCCGGGTATAACTTTTCGCCGTATCCGTATTCGTATGTACATACGCGTATGTAATGGATTCCTATGGAGAATAATCCGTATGTGATTTTAGAGATGAGGCATTGCGGACCAGTAAGAAGTGCACAGCACACATACAGACTGAAGACAGGTAGGCCTACTTATAGCTAAGTGATTTAAAGAGTGTGGCTGCCGCTACCTATGTCAAATAAACAATGCAGGACAGGTCCAGGATGGGCTGATGGGTGACAGCCGGCAGGCCGGTGTCCGCCAGCCCCGGGATGCGCCAGCAGTGCACAGCTGCACAGTGCAGTAGGCCTACCTATTAACCAGTTAACTCTTCTTGACGCCGCTTGCAGCTTGGAAAACTAACCAACCGTGATTTATTTTTGAACTGTTTTTCCACCAACCTGGCTATAGAATGTTGTTGGTCGCTACAGTACTGCAGTATGAGTATATGGCACTAACATATAGTATAGACTGATATACTGATATAAGCAGCAATGAGAATGCTAAGGCATTGTAAGGCAGTAAGGGAATAAACATTCGCACAGATATTGAAAACCGTCGTGCCAGTCTGTCCTTCTTTGTGAATTTATTAACATATAATATATACGGTACCTTTACTTTCGCTGTTTCGGGGCCAGTATTTAGTTAACCATACTGTGACGGGATCCGAGAGGATCCCGGTTTATCCGGTGTCGTTTCGTACGCGTCAGCCGCACCGTGTGATGGAAAAGGAGTTTGTGTTGTTGTTGTCCGATGTTGTTGTTAATGATATATAAAACATGGGTGATAGCATGCAGATGCAATAGTAAATAGCACTGATGACTGAACAAACCGGTAATATGGTGACGGCGGTGACGGTCTCAACTGTCACCGTACTGCCTGACTGTACTAGGATAACTACTGAGTAAACTGGATGAATGATTACCGTACTAATAATATATACTGCACGGTTGGCCATTGTTACGCTACCTAGTCGGTGCCTTCCCCCCATTGGTTAATATCCTACTTGTCACCCTTTGCCCCCCTCTGAAGTGCTTCCCTTCGCCCTTGCTATTCTCTCTCTGTCAGGGATGTAACCCCTGACCCCTATTGTGCGTATGTTTCTCCTTCCCACTTTGTTGGGGTGACACGAGGTTGATATTGGTAATCAACCTCGTGCTCCCAATATTGCTTAACGGCTTACTTTGTGGGGTGTTAGCGGAATTGAATAAGCTAACACTCCCCCCCATGCTATCTTCCCGGTGAGAAGATAGCATCCTCCTCAAGTGCGCTACAATTCCGCTGGATCCCGATCTAGTATCGGGTGTGGGGTGGAATTATTTTCTTGGAGTCGGCTTTCCAGGCCGCTCCCTATGGGTATGATGTCACTACCCTCTGGCGTCTCGTGTCGGGCCGATCGTGCGCTTCTCTCACACAATTTTTGTTTCCCCGACAGTCTCACCGCTCTCACCCTGACTCTCGCATACTCCCGGACCTCCTCGTCCCACACTCTTCCTTTCACTTCTCCCCCCCCCCACACTTGAATTGCGCCCACGCTCTCTTCGCACTCAGCACTATCACCTCTCTACTCTCTGTCACCCCCTAAGGCCCTAATTTCTAATGCTACCCCTGTTGTGCTATCATACTATCTACCTACTACTTACTTGCTAACTCTCTTACTATCTACTAACTCTCCGACTCTAACTAGCTCTACTATGTCTAACTAACTCCTACTAACTCTCTACTTCTACTAACTCTCTCTAACTCTTACCAACTCTTCTAGCCCTTTAACTAGAACTCTCTAACTCTACCCACTCTTCTAACTACGTGGTGCTTGCGGTGCCCACAACCACTCTACTATCTGGCACCCTATGTGCCCTCTCTACTACCTGGCACCCTATGTGCCCTCTCTACTACTCTACTACCTCTCTAACTCTACTACCTGGCACCCTATGTGCCCTCTCTACTATTCTACTACTTCTAACTCTCGAACTCTACTACCTGGCACCCTATGTGCCCGTCTCTACTACTCTACTACCTCTAGCTCTCTAACTCTACTACCTGGCACCCTATGTGCCCTCTCTACTACTCTACTCTATCTGCATCCTACTCCCTTTCGTCTACTCGACTGCACGTGACGCTCTGAGTGCCGGCAGAGTGGGTACGTTAATTATGTGAACTACTACTAACTCTTACTAACTCTACTAACTCTCTACTAACTCAACTGACTCTACTACTAACTCTTACTAACTCAACTAACTCTACTACTTACTTCTTGTGCCTGGCACCTCTTGTGTCCGGCACCCACCCTAATTAACATACCCTGCTCTTACATCAAACACGTCATCACGCCCGTGCCCCACTTAATTCAAGGCATCCCCTACGAACCCTAACTACGTGGCGCTTGCGGTGCCCATAACCACTCTGCTTACTACTTCCTACGTGGCGCTTACGGTGCCCACTACCACTCTAACTACTACTTTCTACGTGGCGCTTACGGTGCCCACAACCCTCTACTGCTCTACTAACTTCTAACTAACGGTACTACGTACCCTCTTACTAACTATACCTCTAACACTCCTAACTAACGATACTACGTACCCTCTTACTAACTCCTCTAACAGTAGTATAAGAAGCTATGACGCTGCATCATGGTCACCCGTAGCCATCATTACCATCCATTTCTAGTACTGCATCCAATCAGAAGCCACCATTTCAACCTTTGCTGTGGTCGTTATTATTTCAACCAATCAGATGTCAGCATTTCATCCATAACCATGGTAACTTCTCAAGTTCCCGCTTATTCCGCTAGAGGCGTTATTAGTCACCCAACGCGAGTACTGCATCCAATCACCAACCTTTATTTTACAGGTGTTCGGGTGTCTACACTTAGCATCAGGTAACTTCTACTATTTTTCAAATCGCAATTTTTCACCAACCTTTATTTTACAGATGCTAGGAGTGTCTACAGGTAACGTCTACTATTTTTCAAATCGCTATTTTTCACCAGTAACTAAATTTAATTTTGCAATTTTTCAGATAACAAAATATTCAACAGGGTTCGAACCCGGGACCGATATAACTCCTCACAACTCACCAATCACTCTTCCATCCAACCTCGAGAGAAAAAGGCGATAAATATCTGAGTTATACCATAGTCATTGAATTCTTCATCTTCATCACTGGTAGCAGATGTTTATAAATAGCTTCTAGTTCCTTAACATAATTACTATAGCATAGAATACATTAATTCGACTATTAATAATAATCGATTTCTTTTATCGATGTGACTGGTCGGTCAACTAAGTTAAAATATAAGTTAGAATGACAGGGCTAGCATTGATCACGTTGCATCTGTTACATGTTACTGCTATTTCACTCTCTAACTCACGCTAATGTAATAAATTTAGCTGTACACGTTGCATCTGTTACACGAAGCTACTATATTCCTCACTGTAAGTCACTCTGTTGTATTAAAGCAACCATATAAACAGAAGTTTTACATTCTAATAATCATTTATTTAGTTTTTATTTTTCAAAATAGTTTTCATTCTAATTATGGATTTATTTAAAAAAACTTCAAGCAATACTTGGAAATTTACATGTAATAAATATACCTGTAGTATTGTTTATGGCAAGTACTTTATATTACACTCAAGCGATAGCAATGTAACAACATGCTTCTCTTACCAGGATACACTCTACCTTCTAGACGTCTTAGAAATATTAATCAACCGACAAAAGGAATCACCAGTTTCAAGAGGTAATATTTATCCTAATATAGAATTTACAAGAGGAAAGTTAAATATTTCCACCTGTGTTATTACTGAAAACGTATATATTCAGAAGCAAGGCAAATGTCAAATTCTAAACAAATCACTCATTAATTTATTGCTTCAGAGTAAGACAGAAATATTAGAATTGTTATCACCACCACTCGAAATAATAAATCAGTGTTCTGTTGTTAATTTAACCAACCCATCTTTGTTGGTTTTGTAAGCAAATATAAAGGAACGACTTATATGGGACTATGGGAGATTTCAGCTAGATATTCTGATGCTATTGGTCTTAGGTATTATAATGGGTTTAACTTAACAGCATTGGAAGTAAATTCATTGTGGTATGAATGGAATTATGAAATTAGTAACGAAGGTGTCTTTTCAGAGCTAGATACGAGCGATAAAGCTTTATCTGACCGACTTAAAGTAAAAATAAATGTACAAGAAAAAAAAAAGTAATTATTACAGACAAGGAAAGCAAATATTTACAGTTACATTACGATAAAGACATACCACATATAGAGTTTCTCTACGATATGATGTTAAAGGTTTCATCAACTGATATAGCAGACAGTTTCGCGATTCTATATCAACCAACTTGGAAGTTTAAGGTTAATAAGTCATTTCCAGAAGTAGTTTCATCCATATTTAATCCAAAGACATACATCGAAGAGACATTGAGTGATAGGAAGCGCAGATCTACATCTCAAACATCTTCCATTCCCAACAATGATTCTATACCTACAAAGAAAATAAAAGTTACAAAAGCAAGTGAAGAGGTAGCAGATTACAATACGGAACATATAAAAACAGTATCAGATTGATTTATTATTAACTAGAGACTTTTCTTTTTCAGTTTCACACTGACTTGTAAAGGTAACTTTTTATCACAAAGCGTGATTATTATAAAGTATTTGCATGTAAAGGTGACTTTATTGAGTAAATATTGGTGATAGTTTATATTTAATGTGAGCATGGGATTAGGTATAAAACATTCGCATGTAAATGCATGAGTTTACACCACCATAATAAAACATTAGCATGTAAAACCTACTTTATCAATGAAAATTAAAAACGCATTATGCACATCTTGGTTTAGACTTGATTTTATTATAAAGAATTCAGTTGTAAAAGCAACTTTATTTATGATATTAGTTTCCAATGTAACTGTTATTTATGATTGGTTGGTATAAGTAGAAACTTGAAATATATATATATATATATATATAAAGAGCTCAACTGATTCAATCGAGCTCATTCTGAAAATATTAAATTAATTAAAGTTTAGATATTATATTTTATTTGTGTTGAGTAGCTTATGAATTTTTTTTGATTATATATATAACAATATTCATATTAATTTTAAATTGTTTTTAGGATAATAAAGAGATGGATAAACAATTGAAATGTCCATTTTGTCCTCTTCAAATTTAACAAAATTATTTAACACACGTGAAATCTCATTTTCAAGAATACAATTGTTTTAATTGTCGAGTGAAATCACGTGAAGAAATTTGCAAACGACATGAATCAACTACGGGTTGTAAAGAAATGAAGTTTTGCGTGTATGAAAAAAGTTGCCCTACTTGTAATAAAGAGTATTTATATGATAATTATTTACGTCACGACTGTCACCAACGTTATTATCATGTTAGACCACAACGGAACCAAAACAATACTGTCGCATCTAGAAAAAGACTGAAATCTGGTCAAGGTCCATCAATTTTTAGCCTCGAACAAGCCGCACACGATAACCGTTTAGAAATCTATGTTTACAATCTTCCAAATGATGAAGATTTTCCTGATATTCATTCATCGATAGTTCATATTCTACCTCACATCAAAAACTTATTATTAGGAAAACTTAGCGAAATGAATGTACTTAGACCCTGGCTAGGTGTGAATATACTCATGTATCGATCACATTTTTCAGAGGGAGACCAAGAAGAAACTTTCTATTTTAGTTCTTCAGGTGGTGCAGTTAATACCGTAGATTCACATGAAAGTTTTGACACATGGTTTGAGTATGTACTAGAAAAATTAATGCAAAAAATAGCCATATTTAACACTCGTGGCTCAGGATGGCGTGTTAAATCTTTATTAAGAGTGGAAATTAAAGTAGCTGAATCCAAGTGTAGGTCACTGGAATATAAAGGTCACGGTTATATGGAGTTACCTAAGGCTCTATCAGTTAAAAAATGTGTTATAAATATACAAACGGTTGATAATGACTGTTTCAAATGGGCAATTATAGCCACAAAATTTAGTAGCAAAGTGAAAGATAACAAAAACCGTACTTCGCAGTACAAAAATTATATGAGTCATTTTATTTTTGACAACGGGAACAAAGATTATCCATCAGAATGGCCGCTTGCAATTAAACTTTTTGAAAAACAGAATTCAGCATATATAATTAATTTATTACTCTACGACAACAATCGAGTATCTATATTAAGACAGGCTCCATTTAGTAAAATCACTCCAGATAAAGAGTTATTGAATATATTACTTGTAAAAAATAAGAATAAATCAAAACAATCACATTATGTTTGCATAACTAACTTAAATCATTTGTTGAATACAAGAGGTAAGCATATTGGATGTAGGAAATTTTGTGAACGGTGTTTGTCGCATTTCTACAGCAAGGATGTTCTAGAACATCACCGTCTTGCTTGTTATCGAGGAAAAAGTCAAGTTGAGAAGCTACCGTCTGAAAAAAGAACTCACATTAGCTTTAGAAATTTAGACAGAACATTACCAGCATTGTTTGTAATATATTTTGATATAGAATCTATTTTGGAGCCATCCAGCAACAGTAAATTTATTCAGAATCATATTCCATGCGCTGTAAGTTATTTAATTGTTCCTAGTAGTGAATTAATCAATCCACCAAAATTTTATTTGAAGACCTTTACAAAAACAATCGACAACAACTGTATTCAAGACTTTTTAGACTCTGTATATAATGACATCACCCAATTATATAAGTGGTTAGAAACCCACACCAGACAAAAGATAATACTTAATGATGTAGATAAGTTAAGTTTTTGGAAAGCTAAAACTTGCTTTTATTGCAATGTTTTATTTAAGGATAAATCTGAGAAAAACAAACATCACTCACATATTACTGGTAACTATATAGCAGCCGCTTGTAACGCGTGTAACCGCTCTTTATCATTGAAACGACACATGTATATACTTGCTGCACACAACTGCAATCTCTACGATTTGCATTTTCTTTTACAAGTTGGTTTTACCAACAATAAATATTCCGATTGGGATATAAAGGTGATCCCTAAAAATTCTGAAAGGTATATTTCACTAAGCATGCATATACCAGTGAAAGATGAAAAAACTAAGATTGAGCTACGTGTCTTAGACACATATCAATTTTTATCCTTTTCCCTAAGTACTTTAGTTGATTGTTCAACAAAGGATATAGACAGCGAGGATATAACATCAGTTCTACCAATTACTGAACAGCAAATGAAATATTTTTATCCAAATTTAAATAATGCAACAATTAAACGAAAAGGTATATTCCCCTATGAGTATCTGACAGATTTAAATAAATTCAATGTTTCGAAATTACCATCAATAGACAAATTTTATAGTAAATTAACACAAAATACCTGTACACCCGAGGAATATAGTTTTGCCAACGCATCATGGAGTCAGTTTGACTGTGTGAATCTCAAGGATTATCTTTTAGCATACTTAAAACTCGATGTTTGTCTCCTTGCTGATATATTTGAGAACTTTAGGAGAGTGTATAGACAAAACTACGAATTAGAAGTAGTTTATTATTGCAGTATCGCAGCTTTCACTTATGATTGCGCCCTGAAATACAATAAATGTAAGTTAGCATTAATAAAAGATTACCAAACATATAGAGATTTTGAAGCATCTATTAGAGGTGGGGTTTCATTCTGTCGAAAGCATTACATAGAATCAAATATACCAGATACTGATAATTATGATCCAAGCAAGGAAGAGTGTCATATTTTCAATATAGATTTTAATTCTTTGTATTCTGGTAATTTAAGTAAAAAGCTACCTGTTTCAGGTTTTGAACAAGTCAACGTTACATATTTAGAGAATGCTGCTCCAGAAGAACTAATAAAATATTTAACAAATCTTGATACTGAAGGGGATATTGGGTTTTTCTTAATTTGCGATTTGAAATATCCCAAAGATATTCATGATCGTACATTAGAACTACCCTTAGCCCCAGAACATTTAAGTATAAATGAGACAATCCTTTCACCATATATGAGGGAACAATATAATCATGTTTGTAAACAAAGAGGTACTAATAGCAATTATAAGATGTGTGCTCCAAAACTTATGTTGACACAATTCGATAAAGAATTCTATCATGTAAATTTAAAACTGTTAAAATTTTATATAAAACAAGGTTTAATTGTTACTAAGCTCCATAAATTGTATTCTTTCCATCAAGACTTTGTATTTAAACCCTATATAGATTTTAATATTAATCAAAGGCGAATAGCAAAAACGTATATTGAAACAGCTGTTGCGAAGCTTCTGAATAATTCGTTATTTGGAAAAACGATAGAGAAGATACGGGACCGATGCAACTTTCGTATCGCTAACAGCAAAGAAAAATGTGATTTGTTGGTGAAACGTATAAATCACGAAAATTTCATGATTTATAATGATTCCTTATCGGGTCACTTATTAGTGAAAGACTCTGTAACACTAGATAAGCCGGTCTATGTAGGTAGTACTGTCTTGGACTTGGCTAAATTGGATATGTATGAGCTGTATTACAATAAATTACTACCTATTGAGAAAGAATTAAACTGTCGAATTGAAATTGTAGCATCAGATACGGACTCTTTAATAGGTTGTTACTATAATACATCGCAGAGTAATTTCTTAAAAGCCCTAATTAAAAATAATATTCTAGATACATCCAATTACCCCAAGGATCACCCTCTCTACAGCGATAAAAATAAATCCAGACTCTATTACTGTAAAGATGAACTAGCCTCACGTGAAATTAAACAAGCGGTATTTTTAAGACCAAAATTATATTCAATTTTGGAATTCAATGAAACGAATATACGACGGGCAAAAGGAATAACAAGAGCTGTTGTGGATAAAAATATTTGCCACGAAGATTATTTAAGAGCATATAAGGATAACTTAGAAATTTCCAAGGAAACGCATCAATTTCAGAGCCAATTACACAAAGTGTACACTGTAGCACGAGATAAGTCTGCTCTCAGCACATTTGATGATAAACTTTATTGGGTTAATAAAAATCATTCACTTCCCTGGGGTCACTATCAAACAAAGGTTGAAAAACCGATAAAGAAAAACAATATACCTATTTATCGGGAACCAAACAATGAACTATCAGATAGTTAATAAGAATGTAAGTTGCCAGCAAGTATCAGCGATTAATTTTAAAGAATTAAAAAATCAATTATCTGGTAAACACATACTCAAACCAAATCAGTTTATATATAAGATATTTGGTGCCACATTATTAATATTTAAAAATGGTCGTATTACATTATTAGGCAGTAAGTATAATTTCCAAAAAGTAAAAAAGCATATATTTGATAAAACTAGTATTAATTTGATTTTAAAATCTGTTAATTTATGTACTTATATTTTTAGTATTAAGTCTGTAGTCTATAGGTTATTGATAAACAATACCGGGTTTTATGTTGTCTTTGATAATGTGCAACTTCAAGTTATATATGAACCTGAAATTTTTAATAATTGCAAAATAAGAATAAATAATACCGTAGTCATTTGCTGCTTTCATACCGGTAAATGTACTTTAATGTGTTCACCTAGCAAATTTCACATTTATTACCCTATATTTAGTAAACTTGTTAATTATTTATTAATGTTTGGTGTTGTGACTTTAGGTGTAGAATATATTGGTGATTAGAAGGTGAAAATTAAACATTATTATTTTTTCAATCAATCTATCGGTAGTTAGGGAAAACTAACCTCGTTTGAATAAGTATGACTCTCTCAGGCTGACTGCGTGCCTAGCTGCGTGGCTGGCTGGCTGCGAGGCTGACTGCGTGCCGCGAGGCTGACTGCGTGCCGCGAGGCTGACTGCGTGACTAGCTGCAAGGTTGGCTGGGCAGCTGCGAGGTGGACCACATCCCAGCAACATGGCTGACTGCGTACACATCCGATTGTAACTGGCTCACGATATTGTATACAATGGTTTAGTTTGTTACTGCGGGTACTGTTACATTAATACTATAGTAGCGGTACTGCGGTACAATGCTAATTAAAGGAAATCAGCATGCTGTATCTGACTATACTGTTACAACAACAACGACAGTACTGCAGTACTGTATTGTTTGGGTAGGGGATCTAATCCCTATATGTGAGAGCCACGCGTACCTTCTAGGTTATGACAGCAGTATGCTAATCAAGGTTCGGGTAGACAGCAGTATCCTTATAGGTGAAAAAAAACAAATGCTATTGCATCAGATTACTGCTGTACTGATAAAGTGGATGACAGTTGTGGATAGGAGCTGTGAGGTTGACCGCATCCCCGCAGTGTGGCTGACTGCGTACACATCTGATTGTAACTGGCTCACGATATTGTATACATTGGCTTAGTTTGTTACTGCAGGTACTGTTACATTAATACTGTAGTACTGGTACTGCAGTACAATGCTAATCAAAGGAAATCAGTATGCTGTATCTGACTATGCTGTTACAACAACAACGACAGTACTGCAGTACTGTATTGTTTGGGTAGGTGATCTAATCCCTGTATGTGAGACCCCTGTGTGTAATCCGGATCATGACAGCAGTATGCTATTGCTTCAGATTACTGCTGTACTGATACCAGTAGACTGTGACTACAGTGTTGGAAGAGTAAAACACTACCGGTACTGATAAAGCGGATGACAGTTGTGGTTAGGCCTATAATAAATTATTGAATTTATCAGTACCGGCACCAACAGGTTAACACTACATCCTATACAGTTTATGTTGCATTTCTGACTAATATTACTAGTCAACTACTGTATGTGTTATTAGTTTGCGATGTATAGGATGTTTCGCAATACCAGTACATCTATATTAGAATGATATCGAGAATACTTACTGTACATGTTACGTCTACGTCATATTGTTAAATGTGTATGGTTAACCTAGCGCAATTGACTCTCCTTTAGAGAACTTGTTGTAAAAAAAATTATATTTTATTATATTTTTATATTAACATCAAGATCATCACCAAAATAAAATTATATTATATCCCATCACATTACAAGCTTACAGTAAACCTACAGTACATCTTCCACCGTAGTTATTTCTTTCTGTTTATCATCATCAGTCGCAGTTAAACGCTTTCTCATGAAAAAGTGTAGCATCTCATACCCCCCAACACGTTTTGCTGAGCAGTATCGCAGACAGTTATCCCTTATGTTTAAGTGGAACGCACATTTATTTTCTACTGTAGTAAATTGATCGTGGAAGCGACAGGGGGTTAAATAATCATGATATTGCTTATATATTCCCAATTTCTCCACCGAATTTGGCGCGAGAACATCGAGTTGGGAAACTAATATTGACCGTTTCAGCAACCCAAATACATGTATATTTTTTTTATATTTTAAATGTCTCTTCATATATTTTTTAAAGTCATCTTGCGAAATGTCACCATAGTCCCAGGGCAAATGAGAAGTCATGTCTCGTAAATTGTTTACGTGAGCTACATCTAAAGCTGATAACTTAATATTAGGCGGGCCTTTAATTAAAAACGTCTTTACATTAGTTTTGGTGTAATTAGAATCGAATATAGCAAATTCTTTAAATACTACTGGATACTCTTTATTGTCTATCTTATAATATTGAAAATCAACAAAAATAATATTATCCATTTTATCTGATAAACAAAAGTTAAATGATTAATTACAACGCTTGTTGGTTTATTTTATAATAATTAACAAGCCATTTATATAATATTATTTCATTTATTTCCACATTATTTGTAAACGCACTCATTGGATAGTTTGTGTGAATTCGATTTACCAAGTAATAAAGACAGTATAGACCGCATGTGGTCCTCCTTGGGTCTTGAAATTGTTTGCGAGTAGTACGCCATCTTGCGGAATTTTTCTCAAGCCATTTTTCGATGCATCTGTTTGGATATTTTGATCCGAATGAATCAAATAATTCAGCCTCATTATCTCGTATATATATTGCGATCCAATGAATCCCAGGCAGATACTCTTTATCGGTATTTACTATTAACCCATAATCTCTTCGCTTATTATTATCTAATTTAGGTAATTTATTAGCTGGAAACGCTCCCAAATAATGACCACCCACTGGAAACATATCAAGGTCCTCTGTAGATAACATACTTAATCGATATGTATTTCTTTCCTGCTATTTAAACTTAATGATTGATCATAAATATTAAAAACGATTACATTTATGGTTTCAACCAACGGTTCGGCAAATCTTAATTTTAATTGGCCGTTAGTATATATCGACGGTTGCGGATCTCTAACATAGCCGTCGGCGGTTAAGTCCCAGGATAGGATGGGGCAATTACCTAAGTAGGTTTCATGGTCTATATTATTACCTCCATAACCGTTAATATATGTATTAATGTTCTTCATTAATTGAGTATACTCAAAAATATATGTTCCATCTGTAAAATTAGGCTCGTATATTACACCACCTACTGGAAGACCGTCTACAATCAGTTCCGCGCGTCTAAGGTTAAAATGTTCAAATTTCAAGGGATTGCTAATTAATTCTCCCGAATAAGCGTTATTTGTTATGAAGCCGATAATAACTAATTTGGGTTTTTTACCATCAAATATGCTTGTTTGGGTATAATTTGTGGTTTGAGCGGGAATAGTAAATGTTGTAACCTCCTTTTTTTGAAATTGATATTCAATATCGTAACTCTCTAAACCTTTTAGGTGACTGCTTTCTATTACCGGATTAACCTCCATTCTAGGGATTAGGATCTTTATTTCATCTAATTCTAGCCGAAGATTTGTCACCGCGTTTGCGTTTGGAGTGATTTTAAAAATAAACGAATTTGATACTTTTCTAAAATGCATTCTTAAATCATACCCGGGTTGTATTATTTTGCTTTCAGTATCAAAATCAATCGTCAATCCACTTACAAATTGCATTTGTTTACTAAAGGCATCGCCAATAGGATGCGCGCCAGGGTCAATTTCATTTCCGTGTTCGGATAAAGGCTGATGAAAGCCACCTGCACCCAGTAGCCCATTTTTATCCTCGTAAGTTGTAAATAATAAATTGGATAAGTACGACTTGTAGAAATAATGGTTATTGCTATTTTCAACCTGCTTCTCATTAAGGTCTATTTTAATATCACTCCACATAGTTTCAGCGGGGTAATTCAGCATATATATATGGGAGTTTTCAAGTCGTCTATCCCATCGTACAGTACATTTTGTAATTAATAACGCATCTTGCAGTTTCGTATAGAATTCATTGGATCTCGGTACAAGGAACGTGACTTCCCTAGACTCACTTCTGAGATTAGATACGGGGTAAATTGTTTCATAATGCTTTGCTCTAAATTCAGTCTGTATTGGCTGTGTAGAAAATAAATCTAATTCCTTAATAATTGACATTATTAAAAAATACTTTTTTCGCAGTGTTTCAGTTTGCCTTTTATTTTTCTCTTTTTACTACGTCAATGATGTATGTTCATAGACATTGGTCTAGCGGGTCGCTTTAAATCTCTATAAACTTTTTCTACAACTGACCTTGTTGACGGTTTCATTTTATTTAATGCTTTATTAATAACCGTATTAGCCTGCTGATGTAAGACCCGCTTACCTTTTGGTATTACGTGTTGTCTCATAAATTTTGTGGTAAATGGTAAAGCTTTTTGTAAAACTTTTTTAGCTAATGGCTTACCAAATTTTTTCAATGTCGATAAAGCGTCTGTAAATATACCTTCTCCGTGTTGATTTGCCCGCATACCTCTATGATAACGCTGAAAACGACGTTGTTTTAAGTTTGGACCAAATGCACCAATTTGTTGACCGTAAGGGTCAATATATGAACCACCTCGAAAAACAGGAACTTGCGTCGAGCCTCTCGTACTTCTACCACCTTTAAAAACAGCAAGATTAGAGTCTGAACCACCATATTGAGGTTTACTGTATCTTTGAAATAAATCAGAATCCATTTTAATTTATTCGTTTAAAGTGTAATGTAATAGATATTGTCCCGTATTCAAAATTCAAATCTTTTCCTTCTTTGTCTGTTATTTCAATATGAATGTATGTTATCTTATATGATTTTTTTACAGAGATATAATGAATTGTATCCTTGACAAATTCTTTATTTATTACGCTACCATATTTCACGTCATCAGGTATCGCAACACGACGAAGTAAAGCTAAACCAAAGTCATTAATATATTGATTTTCAATTATATTAGTAGTCACGTACATGTTCGACTTAGGTTCTGGAATAGAATTGGGTGGTTGAGGGCATAAAAATACCATCTGGTAAGCTTTTTCTCCATTTCCGATAACCTTTATTAAATAACCCTTTATATTATTTTTCGTCTTCAAAATAATTTTAAAATTTGGATTTAAATTCGCACCGAGATTATTTTCAGTAATTCCAAAATAATAGGCTAATTGTTGACCTATAAATAACTCTCGCACAGTTTTCCCTAAAATAAATTGCAACCTATTTTGCTGAGTATTTTCAACTATTTGTAATTTATCTTTCAACGCCCCCGTGTTAAAATAATCTATAATGTCATTGATACTGTAGAACAAACCGGATGGAAGTGTATCCTCAAAATTTTTTTTCCCTTTTTTTAATAAAATAACATTCTCTACATTTTTATACATGGACGGCAATGTTGCTAAGTAAAATATACTTTTTATATCTACCACCCAGTTTTCATTTGGGTTTATAGGTAAGGCACCATGGAAATTGATCTGATAATTACTAGCGCTATTGCGGGAAAAATCAACTGGACAGGAGTTACTTGGTAGTGTTACGTAGAATTCATCCATCGCTGCCACCCTGTATTAACTTAAGTGTTATAACAGTGCGACCTCCGCTAAAATTAATTAATTCGCCTTGTCCGTCACGTAAAGTAATTAAGATTGTTTTTAGTTTTTTATTCAACAATGGGTAATAGCAAATGCTCTCGTATTCGTGATTAATATATTTTCGATTTAATTGCGTTAAAGGGCAGGTTCTTAAGAGCGGAGCTAAAGCGTCACCAACAAATGAGCTCTTAATAATATCTGTATATATAAAGATAGTGTCTTTATTACGTGTTATATTCGTGGGAGCTGGAAAATCTAAAATGCCAATTTCCGAAATTTTTGGTCCGCTATAATTTAAAATTAATATCGGCTGTTCTATATTGCTTAATTCATCTACTGTAGTGGTACTGTATATATCCCAATTCGGAATATCCGGATGATTCTGATCCAATAACGGTTTTAAGCCTAGAATTTGTATTAAATCACCACGTAGACTTAATTGTATTTTTTTCAACTTTTTAGGAAATTTAAATTTAATTCTAGAATTATTTGTATTAAAAATGAATTCGAAATCTCTATATTTCGCTTCAGAATTAAACAGTTTATTTATATCATCAATAATCACTTGAATAGAGCTATGCATACCAGGAAATAAACTATATAATTTGGCATCTTTTGCATCTACCCCGATTGACAGCGAGATTTGAGTTTGCAGTGTAATATTACTGTATGTTGCTTGGTATTGTAGCTCGGCAAGCCCAATTTTAGCGTTTGGACCAATATATAATTCTTCGGCTAAATCAACAGTAAACTCACTAGGATTATTATTGGGGTAAGTGTTTAATGAGCTATCTGAAAGTAGAGTAATATATGTATCTGTGGCCATTATTATTATTATTTAAGCTCTCTCTACTTGACTCCATTGTACATACAGTATAATGTTAAATTATAGACATCTGTGACCACGTTCATTGTCGCATCTTCTACAGTATATGCGAGGGATCAATATTTTACTGACTTTATTTAAAGCGGATGAACTATAGATATAGTAATATAATTCGAGTTAATATTGATTAATTACGGTCATATGCGACCAAAATGAATTAATATACAGTATAAACCTAAGCTTATTGAATATGAGGTACCCACGACTGTTTCTTGGATCCGATGAATCGGACTAAATATTCTTTCTTCCCATTGCGTACACGTTCTTTAAGTTTGCCAATATTTTTGTCAATTGGTAGATAAATATTACTATTCGGGTGGACCTTTTGGAGTTCGTGAGAATAAAATGAGCCATTTATTATAGCTCCAGCGCTGTCCTTAATATCGAACATTACCGCTGGTACTCTATCCAACCTGACACGATGAATAATAAATAATTCACGTGTCCATTGTTCTCGATAGCCTTTAGCAAAAGCAGTACGAGCGATAGATAATCTTACTATATCTCCAACTTTAAATTTTATTTTCTTGTGATTAATCTGTCTATATTTCCCATATAATCTATTCATTAATTCAGTTTCATTAAATTTATTAACTTCAATGGGAGTCATTTGTATTGTCCTATGATATGACCTATTATAAGCATAAATGAGCTTCGGTAAAATTTTTATCCAAACATTATTTCCTCGTTGCGTGAAAATTTTGAACATCTTTGTTTTTAATGTTCTATTGAATCTCTCGACAATAGCCGCCTTATTCACAGAATATATTACGTAATACTGTATACCTAACGTATCTAAATATTTTCTTACAGATTTATTTAGAAACTCAGACCCTTGATCAGTCGCGATTCTGTTTGGTTTTCCTTTCTGGAATATTTTTTGCAATATACTAATAATTTCAATACCCTTTTTTGTTTTCATAGCATAGGCAAAAGCAAGCCTGCTAAAGGCATCAATACATGTTAATATATAGTTATAATTATTATTTTGCGATTTATATTGCTGCATATCTACCAGATCTATCATATATATATCTTTTAACCCTCCCGTAAATATTTTAGATGTTGGATAATGATGTCTACGTGGAGCGTGAAGGGTGTATGTCTTTTGCCCGCTCAACCATTTCTGGGCTTGTGCTGGTTTGATGTTTGCAGCTTTTGCTAATTTTGCAACACTTGCAAAACCCGCGAGGGATGACGGATCTAAATAAATTCTTAACAGTTTTTTGTCTAAGCTTCGGCTTAAAATCGGTTTCATCTTGCGTGGCATCTTTTCGACAACCACAAGTAATATGTATATTCAAATCTCTTATAAAGGGCATCACCGTAAGAACAACTGAAATTTTTTAATTATTTTCTTTGAAGTTGATGTTTTGAAGGGTTTTCTTTTTGTAGTATTTACTCTAGGTATATCTTGAGGTTTTAAATCAGTAGCTAACGGTTTACTCGATACTAAATATAATTTTCTAAATGTTACTCCTGTTTTAACCATTATTACCGTCCGCGGTTAATTTTTTTCGCAATAGCTGCTCCAGCAGCGGCGGCACCGGCACTCGCGGCGAGTTTCGCACCAATGCCGAGTAAGGGTATTAGAAACGGTAGTATACCTCCAGATTGATTGCTTAACTTTTTTCTGTAACTTGATATATTTTTTGTTTTACGATTGAATGATTTCAATACCTTCTTATAGCGGCGAATATTTCTAAATGAATGAGGGGTCAATTGTACATTACCTTTTAGAACATTTAATGCAGTATTTACAATGAGCCGTATTAATTCGTTACTCGCGGTATGGTTAATAAAATAAGTTCTTTGTTGAGGGGTAGCGCTGCGTAGAAATTCCAGTTCGTTACGATATTTCTGCACAAGTCTATTCATTGTTGCAACATTATTGAAAATTGTTACAAAATATTAATTATTTATCATTATTATTATTATTATTTTCGCTACGTTTATAGTCAATGTAATTTTTAATGTAACAATTATGATTACGAAATATATCCGATCTAAATCTTAAATGTTCGGGTGTTTCCTGTCGTAAATCAATTAAGAAATGCGAAAATGGTTCAATTGTCGCATCTTGATAGGAATCAACTAAAAATTTGGTCTGCCCTGGTAACATCTGCTTCGCGAAATTTAAAACCGATAAACTGTCTCGCGGATTTTTTATTAATACTAAAGTATGGCTATTAATTGATCTTGTGCGATTATGCTTCCCACCGTAAAACATGTTTTGCGTTATAAAACAAATAAATATATTGGAATGATGAGCTACCTTAGTAAACAATACAGTTAAAGCTGTACTGGACTCAGTTTCTGTTAATAAATCATCTATAATTAATAAATCTCGACTATTCACTAAACTATCTATATTTTCAGGCAAACCTTTGTAAAGGTGAGTAATACCGGGAATAGTCGGGGGATTGCTCCCGTAACAATACAATACTCGCAAGGGGGCTTCGTTGAAACAACCATTCTTGTGTTTAATTAAATTACTGACAAACGTTGACTTTCCAGAACCAGATGGCCCAGAAATTATCATACCTGTTCCCATTTGAAAGTTTAAATTATATGGACCTGAATTAAAGTCAGCCATTTATTATTATTATTAAGATATATCAACAATACAATATAATATAATATAAATATCAATATCAATAAACCATCACCATTACTATGTATATAACAATAATTGAGGCAACTACAATATTAGAGTACTGTATATTTAATTAACATATGACACAACTACAGTATGTGACGCTCGCTGCAACAAAAGGTGCTATTTCCAATTATAGTATAGACTGACGTAATTTCAAGCATGGTGAGCATCTTTATACGCGAAATAATGATAGGTAACATCGGCGGTTTGGAAATCACTTCCCGAGAATTTCGCACTAATGATTTTTTTATGTTCGCTGCTAAAAAAATAAGGAATATAGTAGCGACACCGTCGTACTACATTTCTATAAAAAATATTCTCCAATATTGTAAATAAATCTCCCGGATCATTACTTTCCGCAGAAATATAAGTTATATTTCGAAGCTCTTTCCAATAATAGGGTTGATAACTTGCCAACTTTATATTAAACTTAGATATGGGTGCGCGACAAATAAGACAAATTTTAGAACAATAATTATTCATTTCGGAATATTGTACAATACATTGTACGCAAGTTGCATGTTTATTTTCACATTTATAATAATCTCGATGTTGTTGCAATAACTTAGAATAGCAAACTGGACATTTTTCATTTAAAATATCCATTTTTCCAAATTTTAAAGTAAATTGAAAATAATTACCTCAATACACAACAACAACAACAAACAAATCTGTTATACTGTATATACAATTACTACTACAATTTTCGATTATTTAAAAACATCAAAATTTTATAAATAATCATAAAATATTTATAATATAGCGGGAAAAGTCAAGAATCAATGATATTATCAACATATTCAACATTATCTGTTTATTCTTCAGTTTCGACAAAGGATTCTTTTGAAATCATTACAATAAAGAAAGACATAATTTCATAGGGATTATGGCGATTTAGCCGTATTTCAAACTTTTCACCAGCTTCGTTGTATTGTGTAATAACAATTAACCCCTCTATCATGGATAATAGTAAGATGTTGCTTAATTTTCCCTCATGCTCAACTTTCAGGTTGTAATCTAAGAGATGAATACTATTATCAGAAGCATCAATATCAATTGAGCTTAAAACTTTCCTGGCTTTTTCAGAAAACTCAATTTTATATTTATCATCTCCCCGACGGTAAATTGTATAATCAATAACAATATAGGCTTCCCCATCTTCTGCAAAAAATGAATGCCTTACTATTGGCATAACCATATCGGAATCAGAAGACATTATTTAATTAATTTATTTTATTGTAAATCAAACAAACAAAGTAAAAACTTTTAAACTAAAACCATTACAAATGATTAATTGTGATTAAAGCAAGAGATTATATATATAAGATATTTTCAAAAATAATACAGGTCTTAAACTGAGAAATAGCCTAAATTCGGATTATTGATTGGTTGATTAGCCGGTAGGGAAATGCAGTTTAAACAAAAATTATTGCGTAATAATAATAATCACTAATGCTCGTATACACGTAGCTGGAACGTGGTGGAATTTCATGTATCATACTGGGTGGTTGATTTGGTGACAGCAGTCGTGGAGTTGGCAATCAATATAATATAATATATACATGATGCGTGTAGATGGTCACGTCATCACCATATACAGTATACAGTGGTGGTGGTAACGTGGCAGTGGTGGTAACGTGGCGAAAAGGTGAATAACCGTAGGGTTAGGCAAGCATCGCTGTTGATTGGTTGGTTGGTGAGTGGTTGGGTGGGTAACAGCTGTGGATTGAGTAGCGATGGGTTGGGGGCTAGCCATGCATCGTGAGGTTAGGCTATGTGAAGATGAATATGCAATGGTTGGTGAAAAATTGCGATTTGAAAAATAGTAGAATTTACCTGATGCTAAGTGTAGACACCCGAACACCTGTAAAATAAAGGTTGGTGATTGGATGCAGTACTAGCGTTGGGTGACTAATAACGCCTCTAGCGGAATAAGCGGGAACTTGAGAAGTTACCATGGTTACGGATGAAATGCTGACATCTGATTGGTTGAAATAATAACGACCACAGCTAAAGGTTGAAATGGTGGCTTCTGATTGGATGCAGTACTAGAAATGGATGGTAATGATGGGCTACGGGTGAACATGATGCAGCGTCATAGCTTCTTATACTACTTCTAACACTCCCTACTAACAGTACTACGTACCCTCTTACTAACTCCTCTAACGCTCCCTACTAACGGTACTACGTACCCTCTTACTAACTCCTCTAACTCTCTCTACTGACGGTACTATGTACCCTCTAACTCTTCTATACCTCTAACACTCCTAACTAACGGTACTACGTACCCTCTTACTAACTCCTCTAACACTCCCTACTAACGGTACTACGTACCCTCTTACTAACTCCTCTAACTCTCTCTACTAACGGTACTATGTACCCTCTAACTCTTCTATACCTCTAACACTCCTAACTAACGCTACTACGTACCCTCTTACTAACTCCTCTAACACTCCCTACTAACGGTACTACGTACCCTCTTACTAACTCCTCTAACTCTCTCTACTAACGGTACTATGTACCCTCTAACTCTTCTATACCTCTAACACTCCTAACTAACGGTACTACGTACCCTCTTACTAACTCCTCTAACACTCCCTACTAACAGTACTACGTACCCTCTTACTAACTCCTCTAACTCTCTCTACTAACGGTACTATGTACCCTCTAATGCTTCTATACCTCTAACACTCCTAACTAACAGTACTACGTACCCTCTTACTAACTCCTCTAACACTCCCTACTAACGGTACTACGTACCCTCTTACTAACTCCTCTAACTCTCTCTACTAACGGTACTATGTACCCTCTAACTCTTCTATACCTCTAACACTCCTAACTAACGGTACTACGTACCCTCTTACTAACTCCTCTAACACTCCCTACTAACGGTACTACGTACCCTCTTACTAACTCCTCTAACTCTCTCTACTAACGGTACTATGTACCCTCTAACTCTTCTATACCTCTAACACTCCTAACTAACGGTACTACGTACCCTCTTACTAACTCCTCTAACACTCCCTACTAACAGTACTACGTACCCTCTTACTAACTCCTCTAACTCTCTCTACTAACGGTACTATGTACCCTCTAATGCTTCTATACCTCTAACACTCCTAACTAACAGTACTACGTACCCTCTTACTAACTCCTCTAACACTCCCTACTAACGGTACTACGTACCCTCTTACTAACTCCTCTAACTCTCTCTACTAACGGTACTATGTACCCTCTAACTCTTCTATACCTCTAACACTCCTAACTAACGGTACTACGTACCCTCTTACTAACTCCTCTAACACTCCCTACTAACGGTACTACGTACCCTCTTACTAACTCCTCTAACTCTCTCTACTAACGGTACTATGTACCCTCTAACTCTTCTATACCTCTAACACTCCTAACTAACGGTACTACGTACCCTCTTACTAACTCCTCTAACACTCCCTACTAACAGTACTACGTACCCTCTTACTAACTCCTCTAACACTCCCTACTAACGGTACTACGTACCCTCTTACTAACTCCTCTAACTCTCTCTACTAACGGTACTATGTACCCTCTAACTCTTCTAACTTAACTAGCTTTCTACTTACTTTCTGACTTTCTACTTATTTATTATTTAATTATTTTTATTATTAATTTTTATTAATTAAATAATTATTTTGCGTGGGAAGGGCGTTTCGCCCTCATTCCCACCCCCCTCAGTCCAAAACATTGGACGACTAAAAACTCTCAGGTGCCCCTTCTTCCAGTAGGCACTCTCCCACTGCCCTCCTATACGTCCTCTAACTCTTCGCTACACTCTCTTCGATACTACCTCTGCTGGCCTCCCCCTTTGTATGTGCGCTGGCATTAAAGGCCTCGACGACCCCCGCTCGTACCTCGGTATACACGACGTCTGCCCATGTAATGCCCCCTCGCACTGTGTCAGTCCTGCGTGCGTATGCAACAGGCCTCCTTCTACTTTCCCGGCTCCTTTATGTTTGCTCATGGGCTTCTCTGCCCCTGGTCTAGTCCTTTCACATCCTCTCCCTTTCCAACACTCTCCGGATCTGTGTCCTTTTACCACACATCGATGACATAGTCCATTTGCGTCTGTGTAGGCTACACGATCTCGTTTGGGCAACGCTTGCCAGTGCTTACAACTCCTGGTCTTATGGGTTCCGTCCCGATGTAATTGACATTCGAATCCTGGATTATAGCGTTTCCTGTATAGTCCTTCACGTATCGCGCGTAGGTTTATATGTACCGATTTAGTGTTTCGATTGCCTAGACTCGGCCTACTGGGTATATTGGGATTGTGTTTATTTTTGGTGTTATTTTCTTTCTGTCCCTGCCACGGTGTGGCCCTGCTACCAGCTAACTGTGGACTAGCAGTCCCCTGTATGGCCGCGTGTGGTAACGACTGTCCGCACGACCTGTTCTCGTCCAAGGGGTTCGATGTTCTTGCTCCTATTGGGGTATATTGTTGATATTGTGATGGGGGAATGTCACCCTGTCCCCCCCCCCCCCCCCCGGCCGGTATGTTTGGTACCGGGGTTGATGTTAATATATTGGGGCCCATACATCTATCTCCAATAACTCTCCCCTCCCCTGATATATGTTATGTCCCTGTGTATTATAGTCATGCTGCTGTACCGATATAGGCCTACCCGCTTCCTGCCTACCTACCGGTATATACTCCGCGGCTTCCGGGTTTAATCCCGTCGTTCGCGCTACCCTATCGCCTATTCTATCTCTCCCAGCATGGCCTATAATAGTATGTGCAGTAAGGCCTACAGTATGTCCTGCAGTCTGCATGTGCCCTTTCGAACCGAAGTTTATTCTTCTCGAATCTCGAACCTCCCCGCGACTACCGCACTCTCGATCGGCAGCTATATCCCGTCGGGAAGCTTCTCTTCGATCCCCTCTCCTGTTCTCGACTTTGCATTGGTACGTCCTGTACCCCTCTCTTGGCGTGCGGTGCGTTTCTCCGGGGCGACGGCAATCTCCCGAAGTTCGACCCCACTGACTCCCTAATTCCATCTCTACTATCGACGGTCCGTTATCCGTCCTCGCACTCCTATCGTTCGTGGCGACACTTTTTCTACTATCTCCTCTTCTTCTCTTTTCAGTGCAGTATTCCGGCTCGTGAGATCTCTCGTCGACCTCCCGGTTAAACTCCATTGTTCTTCTTCCCTCTTCTAATCGGGCTCGACGCTTCGTCTGCCCTCTCACGACGTCAACCTGCCTCTCTCTGCTCGATCGCACGCCGCTGGGGATACTCGCAATCCCCCTATTACTCTCCGTCGCCGGGTGTTGCGGTTTACCTAGCTCGGCCCGCGCATTATCCGCCGACGCCTGTGGGACACTCTCTGCCCCCCCCCCCCCTCTCTCTACTAATCTCTCGCGGTGGGGTGTCCGTAAACCCCCCCCCCCCCACCCGCTACTTCTAACTTCACTATCTCTTACTACACTTCTACACCCCTCTCGTGGGGCATTCTCTGCCCCCCCTCTCTCGCCACTAATCTTATGTGGTGGGGCGCTCGTAGCCCCCCCCCCCCCCCACTCGCCACTTCTAACTTCACTATCTCTTACTTCGTCTCTACACCCCTCTCTAGTCGACGCACTGTCTCTACTACTGCTGGGTCTATTCACCCCCGCCTCTCTCTCTACTACTGCGTGGCCTATCAGGCCCACCTCGGGTTGGCTCAACCCCGCTACCTCCTGCCTACCAACTACGTGGCCTGCCAGGCCGCCGTCGGGTTGGCTCAACCCCGCCACTTCCTGCCTACTAACTACGTGGCCTACCAGGCCGCCGTCTGCCGGGCTATACACGTCTGACACGCTCATATTAATAGCACCATTCCCAATATTATTTGTTAAATCAATTAAATTATTAGAATTATTAGAATTTGAAAAGGAATTATTATTTAAATTATTTAAATTAGAATTGTTATTATTTTCAAAATTTAAATTATTATTCGAATTATTTGGATTATTCTGAATATTTGAATTAATATTGGTTCACGGTCCTTGACATAGGTGACCATTATTACCGTAATGTGTGTGTGTGTGTGTGTTAGTGTGTGTGTGTGTGTGTGTGTGTGTCCAGAGCGATATCTCAGTTATTTATTAATCAATCGAAACAAAATTTGGACAAAAGTTAGATATAGGGATGGCGAAGGCTCATACAAAAAATTGGGTGTCGAGATGGTATTTGTGCGATGTGAGCGCTATATTTGCGTGTTTTCGCATGGTTTAGGAAAAAGCTATCTTGTCATAGGGAACGCAATGAATGATTCTGATATTTGGCATGGAGGTACCTGAATTATTTGTAAATCGATTAACGGAGGCCGATTTTTAAATTTGGACCTACATTATGACCTAATTGAAGATTTAATTAAGGTAATTAATTAGCACTGCTAGTACTGTCTGATTGTCTGCCTGTAGTAGGCATACCGGACCGGTACTACCTGACCACTGTAGGCCTATCTGCCTATCTTCATACTGTCATAGGTCAGTACAGCAGTAGGTCCTAGCCTAGCCCTAGCAGTAAATATAATATTTCGCCATGTTCGCAGGCGACTTCGCACTGACTACCAGTAGGCCTATGCAGCTATGCTATGAGATTAACCGTCCAGTCGTTCAGATGCATATGGTACCGGTACTGGAACGGGTTACGGTTTAATCCTGCATTTGTCAATTACGACAATACCGGTACGACTTTGAGTACCGCTGTACCGGTACGCGGTAGCCTACCGTTACCGGTTGACCGGTAGGCGTAGGCGGTAGACCTACGGTGCGATGGTAGCCAGCCGGTAGGTGGTAGGCTTACCGTACCGGTATAAATGTTGGCGGATGGCGGGATGACGTCGTGTGGCGCGTAATTACTTACCGGTTGCCGGTAGACGCCTACCCAACTCGTAACTGGTGGTCGTGGTCGTGGTGGGATGAGCACAGGAGCATGAGGTCGCCTACGACTGTACGATGGGAACAAGTGAAAAGGAAACATAGGCCTACCCGAACGAAAACGTATTATTATTGTACTGATTAAGTAGGAGGACCGTGAACCTTCCAGGCTTGCCAGCTTGTTATTATTTGAATTTGAATTACCGGGTAAAATATTTCCTGTAATAAAGGGATTAGGGTTATTTACTACGGTACTATTAATATTAACTATTTCTAACGTACTACTACTACCCCCCCCCCCCCCCCCCCCCGCCCGTACGGCTACACCAGTTCTGGTTCTCTCGCCCGGTGTATGTAAGTGGGGTCTCACTCTCTGATAGTTCCAACCGCGCCAGTTCTAGTCGGCGCTGATTCAGTTTGGCCTGATATTGTGTAAGCCTCTCTTGCTGGGCACGCAAATCATCCCGCACGCGCTTACTCTCTATCTCTCTCTCTCGTATACTCTGCTCGGCCAACTCTGCCTTTCTCGCAATCGTCTCATACCACCTCGCCGGCTCGCTCTCTACTCTCATCTCCCGCTCTCTACACTCCTCGGCTCTCTCTCTACACTCCTCGGCTTTCTCTCTATACTCCCTCGCCAACTCTCCTAACCTCTCTGAAAATGCGGTTTCCTCTCTCAATTGTCTCTCTAACTCATTCTGCTCATTTGCCACCATTTCTAATTTATACGTCAGAATCTCCCGCACCCTTCTTTCTTTTGCGGAGGATGTAGCAGACTTATCGGTTGCGACGGACTCCCGTCGCCCCTCCGTCCCACCAACTTTCCCCCGCCTCCCGGAACTTCCTCCGACCGACGAGACCGAATCCTCGGGTTTAACCTCGGATTCGCCCTCCTCAGGTCTCTTCCAACCCACTAATTTTACTCCCCGGGCATCGACTAAGTATGGCCCTACGTACACTACGCTAGGTTCCATACCCCCACATTCCCATAGTTCAAACAGTTCGCTGGCAACCCCTTTTGCTCTCTCCTCGGCTAGTTCTCTCTGCCCAAAACGCATTAGGTAATCAAAGTGTCTGTTCCACTCTCCTAGTCGTTTCCTCAATCTCACCTCGTCTATCTTTGCCCCTCCTTTGGCCTCTCTCAGTTGCTTCCGGGTCGCGAGGTAGGCTCGTCGGAGCCGGTCGCTGACTCCGACGTCCTCATCGCCGACATCTCCTCTATCCTTCCGTGTCCGGCGTCGTACCGGCGGCCCCACCGTCGCCGTTCCGGTGGACCGTCCGTCGTCCTCGGCCTGTGGCTGGCCGGCGACATCGGTACGTCGACCCTCGCTCCGCGTCGACTCGTCTTTCTCTTTTTCGACTCCCGACTCGTCCTCTCCTTGTAGATGGCCCCCCTCATCTTGGATCGCCGGATCGTTCGTCGACGGATCCGGCGTCGTGGGTTGATACCGTCTCGCCGTGGCCTCACGGATCGTTAGATCGTCGTCCGGGGTCCGCGGCGGTGTCGCTTCTCCTTCTCGACTCATCTTTACTTTAGTAGCTGTCAGTCACAGTTCGGCAGGCCTAGAGTTGAGACTGTGACGGGATCCGAGAGGATCCTGGTTTATCCGGTGTCGTTTCGTACGCGTCAGCCGCACCGTGTGATGGAAAAGGAGTTTGTGTTGTTGTTGTCCGATGTTGTTGTTAATGATATATAAAACATGGGTGATAGCATGTAGATGCAATAGTAAATAGCACTGATGACTGAACAAACCGGTAATATGGTGACGGCGGTGACGGTCTCAACTGTCACCGTACTGCCTGACTGTACTAGGATAACTACTGAGTAAACTGGATGAATGATTACCGTACTAATAATATATACTGCACGGTTGGCCATTGTTACGCTACCTAGTCGGTGCCTTCCCCCCATTGGTTAATATCCTACTTGTCACCCTTTGCCCCCCTCTGAAGTGCTTCCCTTCGCCCTTGCTATTCTCTCTCTGTCAGGGGTGTAACCCCTGACCCCTATTGTGCGTATGTTTCTCCTTCCCACTTTGTTGGGGTGACACGAGGTTGATATTGGTAATCAACCTCGTGCTCCCAATATTGCTTAACGGCTTACTTTGTGGGGTGTTAGCGGAATTGAATAAGCTAACACATACAGCCATACAGCCATAGCAGGCAGGCAGGTCCTATGCAGCCAAAAGTGCCAACAAGACCAACCTAGTGCCAGTTAGTCAAACCACGTGTCATTGAGTGCAACCGGGTGCCAGTAATTAGCCTAATCTAACTCCAACTCCAACCGGGCGTCCATGTCCAGGTGCCAGGTGTCAGTTAGTACAATAAAAAACAAGCGCTGTGGCGCATCCTGGGGCCGAAGGACATCTTTATTAAATTATATCGGTTTTAAGTAGGCCTACTGTGTAACTGAAGTAGGCCTACCTGTCTTAAGTCTGCATGTGTGTTGTGCACTTCTTACTGGTCCGCAATGCCTATGCCAGTATGCCTAATCTTTAAAATCACATACGGATTATTATCCATAGGAATCCATTACATACGCACATATGCTTATGTGCATACCAGCATATGGATACCTGGATACGGCAAATGCATACGGATACGGACGGATACGGCGAAAAGTTATACCCAATTAGGCCTGTGTCTATTTTAGATTAGATTAGATTCCGAATACAGATTTTTATGATTTATACTCAAACTTATTTTTAGAATCGGGATTAACTCAATTTGTCACCGAACCTACTCGGGGTAATCCTGATAATATTTTAGATTTGGTATTTTCCACAGACGATTTATTTATTAGTACTGTCAATGTAATTGAACCGTTTTCTAGCAGTGACCACAATATGGTATATTTTAATTTATGCAGTAGTAACCAACATGAGAGTGCTCATAATATAGGTTTCTATGATTTTAAAAATGGCAATTACGAGCAATTTTCAACTTACATGCAATCAATTGATTGGGAGGATAAATTTTATAATTGTAAAAATGTAGATGATTGATTATTGGTATAGTTTCTCATCCGCCTTAAAGTCTGGGATACAGCAGTTTGTTCCTTTTAAACGCATTACTGGCAATAGAAAGGCGCATCCTGAACATATTAGGAAACTACAGCAAAAAAAGAAACTTCTTTGGCGGCGGAGACACACCCCGCTAGGTTTCACTGAATACAACAGGTGCACAAAAGAAGTATCCCGGGCTATTTTGCGAAATGCTTGCATACGTGAAAACCATATTCTTTCATCAAATAACCCTGAGGCCATTTTTAAATATGTGAATTCAAAGCGTAATAATAAATCAGGTATTGCCCCACTTAAATTTAATGGTGCTACAGTAGTTGATGATATTACAAAGGCACAGATATTTTCGAAAGTGCTTTCCGAGAACTATGTTAATGATAATGGGGAAGTGCCGGTTTTTGAACGAAGAGTCCCTTCAAATGTGTCGAAGTCAGAAATAAATTTCAGTGTAGATAAGGTATTTGCGTCGCTGAGAGGTCTTACCCCTAAACGTAGCAACACTCCAGATCATTTTCCTAGCATTATATTTTATAAATTAGCTCGTCAATTGGCACTTCCTTTATCTATTATTTTTCAAGTCTCGTTTATAACACACGCTCTGCCTTCTATTTGGTTAACTGCTAACATTATTCCGATTTTTAAGAAAGGCAATGCCTCAGACCCGTACAACTACCGCCCGGTTTCATTAACTTGTGTAGCATGTAAGATAATGGAATCCTGTATAAAGACTGAACTAATTGATTACCTTTTTGCCCATAAGTTAATTACTACACATCAGCATGGTTTTTTAAAGCGCCGATCTACTGGTACTCAGTTATTGGAATGCATTAACGATTGGGTCAATTTAGCTGAAAAGAAATGTTCTATTGACATTTTGTACATAGACTTCTCTAAGGCTTTTGATCGAGTAGTGCATAGTAAGTTATTGTGTAAACTTGCCGGATACGGCATATGTGGTAACCTTCTGGCTTGGATTGCAGCTTTTCTATCAAATCGGAGCCAACAAGTGCTAGTAGGTAATGAATTTTCCGTTTCCCGGAGTGTCCAATCAGGTACTCCGCAAGGAAGTGTTATCGGCCCCATTTTATTCGTGATTTTTATAAACGACTTACCTGATTTAATTGGAATTAATGGTGTGTGCTGTAAATTATACGCTGATGATGTAAAGATTTATGCACCGTCTTCTAATTATATTAATTTATGTGATTCTTTGGGTGCTTTGTCGTCCTGGTCTAATACATGGCAACTTAACGTAGCTAGTCATAAGTGTCAAGTGCTTTACTTAGGACTAAATAACCCTGAAAACCCTAAACTTTTTAAGTGGTTTAAAATTGGAATGCATGGATGGCAAGGATCTAGGAATGATTATGTGCCCTGACTTGAAATTTAATGTGTACTGTAGGGAGCAAGCCGCCAAAGCAAATAAAATAACCAATATGATATTTCGGTGCTTCCGTACTGCAAATCGATCTGCCCTTATTACGGCTTACAAAGCATATATTCGTCCTTTAGTGGAATATTGTACTTACATTTGGTCTCCTCATCATAAATGTACAATTGATTTGGTCGAACGTGTCCAAAAGTACTTCACCCGCAGATTGTTTGCCCGTTGCAAACTACCATATATGACCTACGTAGATCGACTGCAGTTTCTTAAGTTAAAACCATTGGAAGTTAGGCGCATAATTTTTGATTTAAAGATGGTGTATAAAATTGAGAGAAATTTAGTTGATTTGTGTTTTGATGAATATTTTTCTTATACAGGTAGACCTGGGCTTAGGGGTCATTCTCACAAATTACTTGTTTCCCATTCACGTCTTTTAATCTCAAAATACTTTTTTTCTAATAGGGTGGTGCCTGTATGGAACTCATTACCTCAATCTCTAGTAGATTCGCCAACCCCAAATATTTTTTCAGTTCGATTAATGGATATTGATTTTCAAGATTTTTGCCACTTTGACCGATAATTTCAATTTTCGGGCCCCCGTAAGTGCTATATTGCCTGGGTGGTCTTCTCCTCTTTCCAAATTATTTGTCTTTATTTTATGCAAGTATACAGTACGTTTTTTTCTGTGTAATTTATGTATTGTTGTTTTTGTATACAGGGCGAAGTACATACATATACTGTACGAATTATGCACATTGCATAGGAGTTTGAATTCAATGTGCTCCTTATTTTATGACCGACTTTTACCAGGGTTAATCCGTGCGTATTTTAAATTTTTCTTTTTAATTAATATTGAAAATATTTTGTTTTACTTTAATTTTAACGAAATTAAGTGTAATTCTTAAGTACCGATAATTTGTTCTGTGTCTCTAATCTCTACAGTACTTCACAGCAGTAACATGCTAATGCATTATTAGTTCATTAGTTCCTAAATACTGTATATTTAATTGTGCCTTTTAAAATGAATGTTTATGTGAATTATTAAAGAGTGTATTAAACTAAAAACTAACTAAACTAGATTATTTCAGTATTTGTCAGTTTGTATTGCTTATTATTACAGTATTATGTTTGGTTGTGAACATTGTGGACGTATTTACAATAAAAAATTATCATCAATCATAATAGGCCTATCAGCCTATCTAACTGTCTAATCATAATCATAATCAAATTGTAGCCAGCTTGCTGGCTTTCTTGTAATACTTTAGTTTCGTTTCCATTTAACAGCCCTATAAATCCCCGTTCTGCCGTTACGCTTACCGGTAAGCATTAGGCAACCCTACAACACCAGTCTGCCAGTAATTCCTATTACCGTTACTGAATACTGGAATGTGTTGTTGATACATTATGGTTCTGGGTTCTGGTTGTAGGGTATAACATATTAATATATGAAAGTATGAATTAATGCTGTATCCCGATCCGATCCATGATTACCATTCGTCTCTACTGCTCTAGGTGTCAGTCTAGTATGTATGTCTGTCACTCAGTAGGCCTAACTGTCACTACTGTCAATCTTGTATAACTGTGTAACACAAGGCTACCCAGGCCAAGGTCAGATGCCAGGACTTTCATAAGGACTGAAGGAATTGAAAAGGACTGGAAAAACTGGGAACCAGAAACTACCGATACCGGTATAACCTAACCACATAACTTGAATTCTGAGCCCAGATACCAGTTGCCAGCGAGGAGTCAGCCTGTCGCCAGTTGTGGAAATGGAAGGCTACGATGAAGATATTAATGGCAATCTGTTTATGTCCATAATTAAAAGCGAATTCGAAGACTCACTTGAGAATGCCATAATAAACAAATGGATTATCTGTGTACCCAGAGTGGGTTCCATTGGTCGTTCGAATATAAACCAAACTACCGTTAATTGTCACATTCTTAAACCCACTTCGGACTCAGAGGTTTTTACCAATCTATGTGGAGAAACTTTCAATGTTGTGGGAAATGTTATAATTTCCGGTGAAGGCCATAAAATGCAGGTGCTTTTTGACGAAACATTTTTTTGTGATAATCAAAGTTACAAGGTGATGTGTATAAACACCCCACTTAACGAACAGACTTTGGGGGATGGCAACAGTATGTATTCACAAGATAGTTCGTCTATCATCCTATCTTCATACATAGACTGCCACAGATTCCTCTGGGAGAATGACGTAATAAAACCGAAGTTCAAGAAAGCCATTGACGATATGCTGTACCATTTCCATGATAATTTCATTTACCTTAAATGTGGATCTATTCCAGAACTTATTGCTCTCATCAATGATTTATTTCGACAATCAGTATCCATAGTCATAAAAGACAGCCACATAAAGAAGATGTACAGAAACGACCAGAACTTTCAAAAGAATCTAATAATTGCGCTCGAGAATTACGTTCTAGATGCAGTTTATTCCAAACTCTTTCCAACCATACAAAGTATTATATCTCCAATCGATGCTAATTTAAATAAATTAACCCGAAATATGGCTGATATTTCTCTAAGAGATTTGGGTGTGAATCCGGATTTTTGGCCCAATGTCCCCCATTCCAGACTGCTGATTGCCGACCTACCCACTCGCCACTGCCCCCTTGATAAACTGGAGGTTCTCAGGCGAACCGTCTCAGCGTTCACACATCAACGTAAGGCCATTGTCAATAAGCGACGACAATCCACAGTGCTGTCAGCCGATGACATGGTACCTCTTTTAGTCTTCCTCGTTATTCGCTCAGATATCGTTAACTGGATCGCCAATATCGAGTACCTCAGCGAATTTCGTCTTCTCTCGGGTGGCAATTACAATCGGAGTGAGTACAACTTCTACTTGGCCTCATTCGAGGCGGCCATAGAGCACATCCGATCGGGAGTGATGAGTGCGTTCAATGTGAGACGTTTGCAGGGGCTCATGGTGTCGATGTTTGTGGAGAAGAGTGGAGGATCTGTGTGTCCGAAACTGGAAAGGGGGTCGGATTGTCCGACGGTAGAGGAGGGTTTGGAGTGTCCGAGGGTGGAGGAGGAGTTGGAATGTCCGACAGTGGAGGCGGGCTCGGATTGTCCGAGGGTGGAGGTCGTGCCTGGTAGTGAGGCCAGCGCCGGTGTAGGAAGAGGAAGTACGCGGAATGAGGCATCTGAATTATTTTGTCTCAGCGCCCTTTTCCATCACATACAGAATGGCAATAAATCCCGTATCTTAGAGATCCTACAGAGCAATGGTACTGCTCCAACTGCTGCTCCGGACGCCCAGCTGTGTCACCCATTGTGCCGCTGCACCTCCTGCCGCAATGTGGCGTCTGGATCTGCCGTCGGCATACTGGCCCCGGACGACCGCGGCTGGACGCCACTCCATGTCGCCGCCTTCTACGCGCAGACAGACGTTCTCAAACTGCTGATCGATCAGTTGCGACAGCCCCACGCGGAAGCGATCAGCACCCCCGATTACTCTGGGTGCACCCCGTTGCACCTCGCCTGTCGCCAAGGGCACCAACAGGCCTTGCTGATGCTCCTCTACCATGGAGCCAATGTGAACGCCTTGGATAACGACCGTAACTCTCCGCTGCACATCTGCTGTCTGAACGGACATGAGGACTGTCTCAAGGGAGCGCTGTACTTTGACCAGCGGTGTCGCGTGCTGCGAATCGACGCACAGAACACCGTTGGCGACACCGCTCTGCACATTGCCGCTAGATGGGGCTATATCGGTATTGTAGGTTTGCTACTCGAGCACGGCGCATCCACGCAGTTGGTTAACCGTAGACGCGAGCTCGCCGGCTATCTCGCACACAGTTCCGCTATACTTGTGATGTTGCGCACTGCTGCGGAACGTCAGCTGGCAACTCGGCGTGATTCCGGTTTCGTTAACGTGCAGAGGACCTCCTTGGAGACAGTCGCCGTAGCTACTGGAGAGGTAAAGGACCTTAAACATAGAGACCACAACGCCTACCGCAAGCTGTACCTCGACGACACACGGGAGCTGATCGATGATGATCTTTTGAGAAAAGTTTACAAACTGTTGAAAGCGGCAGCGGACGATGATATACCGATGGTAAAGTACCTTCTGGAATGGAACGCGAAAGAGATGGAACATCTGGACGACTTGTGTCACCCTCTGTGTCAATGCGACTCGTGTCTCGCGAAACAGACTGGATTTACTATTTCTTCAGTCTCTCCGACTCGACTGACTGCTAATGTTTGCAACGCTCTGGGTGTTACCCCGCTCCATATGGCGAGTCTTTACGGGAACGTGGATCTAATTGGCCAACTGCTTGGTCATGGCGCGCGTCCAGACCATCGTATTAAACTCCATCAGTGCACTTCCCTCCATCTCGCTGCCCAGTTCAACTACCATAAGATTTGCCGACTTCTGCTAGACCACGGAGCCCGTGTGAACATACGCGATGTCAACGGGAACTCCGCTCTACATTACGCCTGTCTCAATGGCAACGCGAAACTCTGCCGGTTGCTGTTGGAGAATGGTGCGTCTGTAGACCTCGCCAATGATAGAGGCAATCTTCCCATTCACAAAGCTGTGAAGTCACCCGAAGATGCGCTGCTTATATGTAAATTATTGGTAGACCACGGGTCGAATCTTCTGACACGGAATCATCGGAAACTTATTCCGTCTCAGATCGCTTCCGATTTGGATGTTATCGATTTCCTACACAAGGCGGAGGAGCAGCAAAGATTATCGCGTTTGTGCGGCAACATATCTAAACCGACTTCCCAGGGCCGGACGGACAACCTACTCCACCAGTCCGACACCGGGCCCTGTCGGTTGTCCATGAAGGACGTTATGGACGGCTTCCCTTCCGAGGAGCGGGACCGCCTCGAAGCGTTGTGTCGCGACATCAGGGGTTTCAACCCGATCCGCTTACAATCTACGCGGTTGGTGCACCACGGGCCTACATCCGTGGACCAATCGGGCCCCCCGCTCTCAGGCCACCAATTAACACTTTACTTAATTCGACGCTTCGGCCAGACCAAGAAGCTAAACCCTGTGAGTGCCATAGTCCCTCCGTCCTACAATAATAACTTGTCGAGTTTCGTAGAGGACTCAGCCACAGAATCAGACCAAGACTTTCTGTTTTCCTAAGCGACACCTCCAACTGCTTCTCGTAAATTTTAAATCTTTATTTTTGTTTACATACATACATACATACACACACGTCTCTGTAATTTGTTGTTTTTGTGCTATCAGGTGCAACTCGCCTTTCACAGGGAGCTGGCTATTGATTTGTGCTGCATTTATTAAGGGGTAATCTATTAATGACGTCACGCGGTGGGGGGGGGGGGGGGGGGGGGGGGGGGGGTCTGTCGAAATTCACCCAATGATAATTATATTTTACTTTAAATGCTGCACAATCAGTTTATATTCATTCACACTCAGACATTATGTTCAACTCATTATTAACAATAATTATAATCTTTATAATAAAGTAACTTTGCTTTGGCAAAGTAAGTAATATTTCCGATTAAAGAAAGAACGGGGGTTTCATTTAATTTGTACGAGTCCAGTTTATTGACGCGAGTAGGTACTTCGTTGGCATAATTATTTATCGCATATTTATATTTATAAAAACATACATACTATTTGTTGTATATTGACAATTCAACTATAGTCTACCAGTCCAATTTTACTCAAATAATATGATGCAATATAGCACATTTGTATTATATTTGAGTCATAATTGGACTGGTAGACTGGTAGACTGGACTGGTAGACTGTCTATAACTTTGTTTTTTTAGACTCTCCGTCTCTCCAACAGTTAGAAATAAAATATGGGTAAAAACTTTATAACAATATGCATAAACGATTTCGAAAAAAATTTCGTATATTTTTATTGCATGTAGAGCAGAATTTAATGGGGATTTCAAATCTGAAAACCGCTCCGCTTAGAGAGATCTCTTTTAGTTCTCGAGTTATCGTGGAATATCTGTCTGCCAATCTGTCTGTCAAAATTTAAGACAGACAGACAACGACCAACGGTCAGACTTGAATCAACCCAATATTAAAACCGACATCGGAAATGAAATCAGCGACCCCGAAAACCCCGAATAAATATAACTTTAGCTAAAGCTAGATGGTGTGCATCCTTCCTGTCAAACACTATTAACCAACCAGACCCCATACAGGTAGTTTTTGCGCGGGAAGGTTCGAACTTTGTAAGCAATCTCAGAATGTTATTTTTTTTACACTTACACATTTCTTAATCGTTTTTTTTGCAATTTTTGGTTTATATGAAAAGTAATTAATCTCGGCCAGTTGTCTTGATTTCAAAATATTTCCACATTTTTTAAATGAAAAATTAGAAAAAACATGGGATTTTTCATTTTTAATATTTTTTTACAAAATTTCCAATTAGGCCTACAGTATGAGAAATAGATAATAAATATACTAAAAGTAGCCGAAAGAATGAAATCAACATGTTGGTTCCAAACAATTTGGTATCGGAAAATAAAAGGGGACAATAACGGAGGAGTAGTCTTTTTTTTTTATGAAAATTTTTAAATCTTACGCAGGCCGCTAGGGAGCGCCAAAAAATTTATTTTTCAAATTTATATTTACTTTTGACGATTCTATTTTCAATGGTATATCGTTTTCTATGCATTTTTCAACCACATAGGAGATATACAAATTGAATAACCGTGTAGGGAAAAAACTTCATACTGAAAAAATTATCATTTCAACAAAAAATATTCATCATGAAAAAAATGTATACCTTGAAGTAGCCATATACATACAATTCGTACCAAAGCAAATTTTATATACTGGATTTGATAACCAACAACAACTCTGCCGTGCAATGTGAAAAGAACGTAAGTCGTACTTTTCCACAATTCACTTTTTCTATGTCTAAAAGATGCGCTCGCCTCTATCTAATGGTATAATCGAGAACACCGACCATATCTACTCCAGTTCTCGATATATTATATTCAACGTAAAAAGGCCGCAAGTCAACATATTGTGTTGCAATGGAAAAAGACCGTAAGTGCAATACAAAAACGCAACTAGGCCTACTTAAATTTTTGAAAAAACAAAGACCTGCGGTTTTTTGTCATTGTATATATAATAAGAAAATGTATTATACGGTTATTATTTGTTTTTATTTAATTTGTGGCTTACGTTTTTTTACTATTAGCAGAAAAGGCGCGAAATCCAAAATTAAAATTTCACCAAGTGACTTGCGATGTTTTCTCGTCATTACGGAATTACCGCAAAATTTAATGAGGATTTCAAATCTGAAAATGGCTTGGCGAGATCTGTTTGTTGTATTGTAAGCATTTTCATTAATTAACTGAAGAAGCCCTGATGGGAGAAAGCTTTTAATTTGACAAGTTGTTTGACAGTTGTTATTAACTCAAATAATTATTACATTCCATTTATTCCATAGTCACCTGAGGTCAACCCCCCCTACCCTAACTGTTTAGTATGATAATTCCTTCTTAAGTGTTCAATTGCGACCGCCCCAATTGCGTATGTTTAGTAGAAATAAGTAATTTACGGACATTTTAAACCAACAATCTGAAGGCAAACAGTAATTTACGTGTTTTATTAGAAATGAAATTTTTTTTTACTTACGGTCATTTCACATTACACTGCAGATCTTTTGGTTCCCCAAAAGAACTCGAATTCAAACCCAATGATCAACTTAATGGATGTTTGATACTGAACCTTCAAAACCAGTCTTTATTCAGGTAATTTAAAAAAGGTGTCGGATGTCTTTCTTTACTCAACATTCAGTTTTTCCAATGTAATGAATAATGTCACTTCATAGCGTTTAATATAGCTCTTCCTTTAATCGCAGAGCTCGAATATTAAATAAAGTTTTATTTATTATTTTAGTTAGGAATCACCGACACTGTAACCTCTCATTTCCATTATGTTTTAAATTAAATTAAGTTTTTAAACGCATTAAATAAATATTTGGTGGTTGCGATAATTTTGTGCCATTATCCAGGGTTACTCTCCATTTCTGTCTTGACGCTGCACTAACGCGATACAATTAACATGTGCACCCAGCGACCGTTTTTCTCAAGTCTCAACTTTCAAATTCATAATGACGTTATTTTTGGTATCAAAATCTATAATGACATAACCGCCCTCTTTTCCTCAGGCACCAACATTTTGCTGCCTCCCAGTAATTTTTATTTGTATTATTTGTTTTCAATCTTATGTCTTGTTTTCATTAATTTTGTTTGTTATTCTCTGTATATTGATGCAAGTCATTCTTGGTTTGCATCTGTTCCAATCGCATCTGTTTCTTGGAGTCTGTGTGTTGCATGCTCGTTATGGCGGCGGCGACAGAATCTATATTATTGGACGTATCCAAATTGGATGTTGGACTGATCCAAGTTGGATGGGAGCATTTGTGGACATACTTTCTGCAAAATTTCGCTTCATTTCGTTTAGAATTGTAAGAGAAGATACATTTCCTACAAATAATCTTTTTTTTAACATACAATATATTGTGTACTTCGCTCAATGTTTCGTTTTGCGTTTTTCGTTATTAGGCTGCCCTGCATTGGCACGTAAATTATGACAACAACAATATTGATAGCAATGGCGTCCATTATTGCCAGCTCTCGCTGGCAAGCTTGTATGTAATGTAATCCATTAACATTGTGTATTTATTAAATAGAACTACTGTACAAACGGGCCTAGCGCCTGGTCAACCAAATTCAACTAAAACTAAACTCATTACGGTCTTTTCGGCTCTGGACATGTTTCGTTTAGGTTTAGTCGCGATAGATATATTACAATACAATACTGTATGTTCCATGGTTTTGGCCAATACATGAGAACCAGGGGCGGATCCAGGGGGGCCTTCTGTGTTTTGTCGCTATTGCTGTATGGGGCCGTCCAAATATGACGTCAGCACTTTAGGGGGGGGGGGGTGGGAAAATCTGCTGACGTGCTGATGAGGGGAGGGGAGGGGGGTCAGCCAAAATCTGACGTCAGCATGTTCATTTATAGGTGCTAGAAGAGATATAGCAGAAGAGTAAATAGCTTTGCCTATTTTAATTGTTCGAAGTCCCCGAAGGCCCGTAGCCGACCTTCTGTTTCAGTTACCAGAGGTTATAGTTTTATTTTTGCAATATACGAAAATAACACAGGTACGGATATAAATTATGACTCAATTAGGAGAGTATCTCAGCTTAAGGGGACTCATCTCAGCCTAAGGGGAGTGTTCTCAGCCTAGGCTGAAATAACTGGGGAGTGTTCTCAGCCTAGGATGAGATAAATGGGGTGTTTTCTCAGCCTAGGCTGAGAGGACTAAAGAGTGTTCTCATCCTAGGCTGAGACGACTGAGGAGTGTTCTCAGCATAGGCTTAGATGACTGGGGAGTTAATTTCAAGAGGGAGTTATCTCAGCCTTGTACACCGGACGCAAAAAGCAAATTGGGGTGTCGTTTCAGCCTTCACATAGGGTTAATGTTAAATTAATATTGAAAAATTTGTGCCTAGAAGTAAAAGTTTAACTGTAAACGGTGTTCCTAAATTTAGTTATTGTTTAGGTTAGAAAAGCCTGCCATTATAACCTGCTACTTTCCTTTAAAAAATACCTTAACTGGTGAATATCGAAATTAAATATTCGCGAAATTAAGTTAAATATGTTAAAATAGGCCCAAACGACACCCCAATTGGTACTGTAATAAACAGACCGGACCCCTGCCCAAACTATGGCTCATGACCCACATGGGGGGTAGAGACCATTGGGATATGTTCCTAACGAGGATGAGCATGTTTCTTTTATGTCTAGTCGAGATTTATTGAGTGTATGAAAGGTCCTTCGTTTAAGATGTTGGATATTCTCCTATCGTATCGAATACATAATGGAGAAGTTTCGTTTTAGTCTACTGTACAGTCGATAATTTAGAGTTGAAATAAGATTTGGTAGATATTTAAGTCCCGAAGGCCCTCATGCCTCTAAAATCTTATTTTATTTTATTTATGTTCCAATTAGGGTTAGAAGTAGGTTTTTTCGCAGTTTGGTTTTATAGAGTTTAAGATAGGCCTACCTTTTGTCTGGGGTTTCGAGTGCTGAGTCAAGAAGTAAACCCAGAAATAACAGAATCACTGTAACCGTAACCATGGCGTAAGTCATGGCTACGTAAATGCCGTAACACGTTCGTGGGGCCTTCGCGCAGCACGAGGCCCAGTTATGATATACAAATTAAAACTGAGCGACTGTATCACAAAATCAGTATTTGAGAAATTTCCCCACACCACCAATCAATTAAAGAAAGGGGTACAGTACGTATTCAGCCCTTTTAATCTGCACCCCCCCCCCCCCCCCCACCCTTCCCACCCGCCAATACATAACCGCGACATCTACCACCCATTGAAGGGTATTATAAGCCTCGTTGTGCTCGTCCTGTTTTGTATTTAAATATAATTCCTAAACGCAGATAGAAATGATTATATATACAATATATTACTTAAATTGAATAATATAGATAGCCAAAAAAAGAAATTAATTATACGATTAAAATAAATTATTGCATAAGAAGGGTTGTTGCGCGACAAAATTGTTGAGCAATTTAAAGCAATATAACAACTGAATAATGGGTAACAAGGTGCCCTGAATCGAGTAACGGGATGTGTTTTTTGTGTAAACACGAGGAAACGGTCGAAATTGGGGGTTTAAGTAAGCATGGGAAGCCAATTTTGAAAACTGGCTGTAATTGGCTGCTACATGTTTGACGTCACTACAAAGTGCTTTGATAATATATTATCTTGGTTTGTATGGACAGTGATTTTCAAACCATTCAAATAAATATTAAATCTCAATCATTTCACATGTGGCTTATTATATCTATTAAAAGTGGAGAATCTAGCGCGTCTTATGACCTACATTGACTAAATTAATGACGAGGAACGTTGATAAAATGCTGTTTCCAACAGTATTTCCAGCAGCAATACAGCATTTTATCAATCTTCATCATCGATCATCATCATGCATTTAATTAATTAATTGTTAATTAATCTTCACTTTCAATTGATACAAGCTACGTGTCAAATGATTGATATTAAATGTGTATAAATGAATCTAAGAAAAGATCTAAAATCACCCTCCATTGAAAGCAATATAAGAAATTATCAGAGCACTGCGTAGTGACGTCAAATCTGTAGTTCTAATTACAGCCGATTTTCAAAATTGTATTTCCGGGCTTACTTAAACCCGCCATTTAGACTGTTACCTTGTGTTTTTATGTACAATACTCTCGTAACGCATCAAAAGTAATCACTAACTTAATAACAATATACTTGAGTATTCCCCATTAATGATAGCAATTATTGTTACGTAACGTACAGTTGTTACAATAACTGCAATTCATTGGATAATAATTATATGAATTTCATTAATATTCCTAAAAAATAAAATATTAAAGCTAATAGTTAAGCATTAAAAAGCGCATTTTAGGTTATGATACATGAGTAGTATATATTACTAGCCCCCGGCATCATGGTCACCCGTAGTCCATCATTACCATCCATTTCTGGTACTGCAGCCAATCAGAAGCCACCATTTCAACCTTTTACGGTGGTCGTTATTATTTCAACCAATCAGATGTCAGCATTTCATCCGTAACCATGGTAACTTCTCAAGTTCCCGCTTATTCCGCTAGAGGCGTTATTAGTCACCTAACGCTAGTACTGCATCCAATCACCAACCTTTATTTTACGGGTGTTCGGGTGTCTACACTTAGCATCAGGTAACTTCTATTATTTTTCAAATCGCTATTTTTCACCAACCATTGCATATTCATCTTCACATAGCCTAACCTCACAATGCATGGCTAGCCCCCATCCCATCGCTACTCAATCCACAGCTGTTACCCACCCACCAACCAACCAATCAACGGCGATGTTTGCCTAACCCTACGGTTATTCACCTTTTCACCACGTTACCACCACTACCACGTTACCACCACTGTATACTGTATATGCTGACAACGTGGCCACCAACTACTCGCATCGTGCATATATTATATTATATCGATTGCCAACTCCACGACTGCTGTTGCCAAATCAACAAACCAAGCAGTATGATACATGAGATTCCGTCACGTTCTAGCTACGCGTATACGAGCATTAGTGATTATTACGCAATAATTTTTTTGTTTATACAGTAGTTACCCACCGGCTAATCAACCAATCAATAAACCGAATTTAGGCTATTTCTCAGTTTAAGACCTGTATTATTTTTGAAAATATCTTATATATATAATCTCTTGCTTTAATCGCAATTAATCATTTGTAATGGTTTTAGTTTAAAAGTTTTTACTTTGTTTGTTTGATTTACAATAAAATAAATTAAATAATGTCTTCTGATTCCAATATGGTTATACCAATGGTAAGGCATTCATTTTTTGCAGAAGATGGTCAAGCCTATATTGTTATTGATCATACAATTTACCGTCAGGGAGATGATAAATATAAAATTGAATTTTCTGAAAAAGCCAGGAAAGTTTTAAGCTCAATTGATATTGATGCTTCTGATAATAGTATTCATCTTTTAGATTACAACCTGAAAGCTGAGCATGGGGGAGGAAAATTAAGCAACATTTTACTATTATCCATGATAGAGGGATTTATTGTTATTACACAATACAACGAAGCTGGTGAAAAGTTTGAAATACGGCTAAATCGGCATAGCCCCTACGAAATTATGTCTTTCTTTATTGTAATGATTTCAAAAGAATCCTTTGTCGAACCTGAAGAATCAGTGGATAATGTTGAATATGTTGATAATATCATTGATTCTTGACTTTTCCCCCTATATTATAAATATTTTATGATTATATATAAAATTTTGTTGTTTTTAAATAATCGAAAATTGTAGTAGTATTTGTATATACAGTATAACAGTTTTGTTTGTTGTTGTTGTTGTGTATTGTGGTAATTATTTTCAATTTACTTTAAAATTTGGAAAATGGATATTTTAAATGAAAAATGTCCAGTTTGCTATTCTAAGTTATTGCAACAACATCGAGATTATTATAAATGTGAAAATAAACATGCAACTTGCGTACAATGTATTGCACAATATTCCGAAATGAATAATTATTGTTCTAAAATTTGTCCTATTTGTCGCGCACCCATATCTAAGTTTAATATAAAGTTGGCAAGATACCAACCCTATTATTGGAAAGAGCTTCGCAATATAACTTATATTTCTGCGAAAAGTAATGATCCGGGAGATTTATTTACAATATTGGAGAATATTTTTTATAGAAACGTAGTACGACGCTGTTGCTACTATATTCCTTATTTTTTTAGCAGCGAACATAAAAAAATCATTAGCGCGAAATTTTCGGGAAGTGATTTCCAATCCGCCGATGTTACCTATCATTATTTTGCGTATAAAGATGCTCACCATGCTTGAAATTACATCGGTCTATACTATAATTGGAAATAGCACCTTTTGCTGCAGCGAGCATCACATACTGTAGGGGCCTCATATGTTAATTAAATATACAGTACTCTAATATTGTAGTTGCATCAATTATTGTTATATACATAGTAATGGTGTTGGTTTATTGATATTGATATTGATATTATATTG